>WOGM01000852.1:0-11154 GCA_015342125.1 Leptinotarsa haldemani | reverse complement strand
CAACCTCAGTTGCTGCTCATCAACATCTTTTCCGGGTATATTACCAAGTTCAAGTGTGGCTTGGTTATCAGCTAGACCCAAAAGACTGGGGTTGGAAATTGGTCGACAATGCATTAGAACCTATTCAGACTTCACTCCCACCTGCGCCGAAAAAACTACTGAACACAAAACAAATTGGACTGTTGTATTCTCTGGCAGGTACACACTGTCAAGGCCAGTCATGTTCTAATGCTGAATCGCCAATAGTGGTGGATTCATTTGATACCAACGAGGAAACATGCGATACATCCCTTATGACGCAGTTTACCCACACCCAGCATGAACATCAAGAAGAAGAAGAAGACCAAGAAGATGAACGACAAGAAGAAGAAGTATTTGAAGGTTTATGACTCAGATGAATACATTTTTACATTTTTTTAATTTCAATCGCTTTTATAATTTCCAACACTTCCTAATATATTTTATTATGCAAGTTATCAATTTGACAGAATCACAACGGACATGTGGAATAGGCCTACGGGGGAAACCGCATTGAAAAAAACGCGCTAAGTACACTACCTCATAGGTGGCGTGGACACGTGTGCATATAATGACGATTACAACTTTTACAACTTTTTGACTCGTCGTATCTCAGAAATGGTGACATTTTTTGTAGACAATTTTATGGTCTACAATTTGTATCTGAGGAAATTTTATGATGAAACTCACCGTTTTTCTGAAAATCGCGAAAAACAAATTTTTTTCGAATTTTTTTAATTTTAACCTCGAATATTTTTTTTTCAGGCATCGCAATCATTCGAAATTTTGAAATCTTATTTTTAACTATGTTTTGAACAATTACACCCGTTTGCAGCTTGTAAATTTATGTATTTTCCAATGTCTAGATTGACCGGATTACTAGAGGAGAGTGACCAAATATGTAATATCATTTTATTCATTGCACATAATTTACCCAAACGTTACAAATAAAAACATTTGTAGTCATTATTAATAATCATATATTTACGCTTCATTTTGTAACAAGTTTTGGTTACATCGACTAATTTTAAATAAAATTTAAATAAAAAACTAAATAATGATGAAGGTATCTGAATATGGAATAGGTACCCCATATATGGAATACTATATAGACTGAAATTTCAACTTCAACTCAAATGATATTTTTTGAAAACATTGGCAAAAATAGAAAGGAACACAATTCATTTGCAAAAATCACAAATTCAGGCATCAGACGTTAGTCCTGCGCAATCATTATGTGTCCAGAGCACACACATGAGACACTTGACCCATGTTTCCCCATGGATATCATTTGAAAACAGCATACCACAGAAAATACACTCCGAATCTTCAGAGTCTGGAGCTGTATTTCCTATCAAGGCATCGGGCTCACTGTCTGTATCAAACAGCATCATCTCATCATCATTTGAATCCGACTTAGGGTTAATCTTTTCTCTTAGCTTTTTACCTTTTTACATTCTCCCCCTTCTGTTTTTGATTTTTTTTCTTTGGACATTTATTTTCTTTTTTCTTAATTTATCTATGAGGTCGTTCTTGTAAGGTGAAGATGTGATGACTGCTGCAAGAGATGTTTTTCTTCCTCCATTAGAAGGTTTCCTTTTCTTGTTTGATACTGGACTGATGTCATATGGAGAAACAAGTCCCAAACTACTGCGAGAAATTCCAGAAGTCGGGGGCACAGGTTCAATATTTGTATCTTGTCTCGATGTAGAAACTTCAGTTAAAGGCTTACCATCATTAAGTGTTCTAAGATTGGTCATCGATTCTTCTAAAGGTTGGGAACTCGTCATTGGTATAACGTCGACTGTGCAACCATCTTTAACTGCATCTTGTTGCGCAGCAAGATAGTCGACCGCGGAAAAAATATTTTTATTCAACGGCCATAGTCCTGTAACCCGAAATCCGTTGGCTGCTATCTTACCCGTTTCTACTTTTGAATAAGCCCTACTAAATAGCTTCACAATATCATAAGGGCTTAGTGGTCTATTGTTGTCTCCGATTCACATTCGTATTCCTTCACTGTAATACGTTTTGAGATGTCCCATAAATGTTTTGTCTAGTGGCTGGAACTTGTGGATTGTGTGGGGAGGTAAGGACACAATGTCTACATCATTTTTCTTAGCAAGTTCTATCACGTCGATGTTTCGAGTATGGAAAAAATGAATATCTAAAATCAGCAATACTTTCAATTCCGGGGTAGGGTTGGTATGTTTAACAAAATGTTTGAACCACTCAGTTAATATGTGCAATGCCACGGATGTGCAATGCCAACAGCGCCTGGGGGACTGCCTCTCATTAGCTGATTACTTATATTCTTGCGAGGGAATATAATAAAGGAAGGTACAAAATGACCAGTAGCGTTCATAGCAACAACAATTGCCATTAATGAACCTCTTTCAACTGAGGTTAGTGGAGCTATCTGTCGTTTCCCTTTCTGGCCAACAACTTGGGGTATCTTGCTATGTACTACTGTGAGCCCAGATTCGTCAACAACACTGTTTACTGCGTGTGTAATTTTCCGTTTGATAGAAATGCCTGTATTCCGTATTAGGGATACTATTCCATATTTGGTCACTCTCCTCTAATGTACCAACATATTAATATACGAAGTATATGAAACTGCATTTTAAATAATCAATATGCTTATTATTTGAACGATATAAATAATTCTCCGAAACCAGCGCTGCTTCAAACCACCAAAACTCTTTTTGAGCTAATTCAAGTTTCGGTGTTAGAGGCAGTGCTTGTTTTCAAAGGTCTCTGATTTCGAATAATATTGATGAAAAAAATTTTAAAAACCATCAAATCTGAAACTATTTTGGAGGAGTTCCGAAGAGTGCCTGTTTTAAAAATTTCTTGGCGAGACTATTAGAAACTACGAATAAATGCTCTTAAATTATCAGTACTTCTACACTGGTGAGATGTGACAGTTTCCAAAAAGAGTGAATTTTTAAGAGACAGAGAGATATGCAAAGCCACTCTACATATAAACATTTCATATCTTTCGTACGAATTCATGTTTGAGAAACAACAAATAACACATTTGAATAATAAGCATTCACTGTTTGATATATAATCGTTTTATTGCAGGTGTCTGTTATTCCCAACTTTTAGTACCAAATGATCTATTCCAAGCAGAATATGCCAACTCCACAAGGTCCAAACGAGAGCTAGATGAGTAAGTCTTCTTCAAGTATATAACTACGAATACAAAGAAAAATTATAAAACAAAAATAATATACATGATAGGCCATCGAAAAGGTACAGCAAGACATAACTGAAGGGGTCATAATTTTTCGCAAGACATCAGGAAAACAACAAATTTGAAAAAGAAAGACCTAAAACCCATTGCAATCCCCTATCATCCCCTATTTCTAAAACTTTTGAAGGCCGTGGATTTTTGGAATTTTTTCCTGACGCTTCGCTAGCGCGACTGGCTAGCTCATTCAGAGATTCATACATTCTAGATTACTATCCGATGATAAATACGCGTTACGAAAATAACTGTTTCGTAACGCCTATTTATGATGTGTCAGGTAGTTTGCAGTGCTAATACATGTAATTGTACCTGGATTGGATAACTTATCCAGTAACATTTATTAACCCTTTTCTACCGGTGTAGTTTTTGCCGTACAGCAAATATTGAGTTTTGGCTATTCAAAAATATTCTAATATAGTTAATTTTGATTTTCAGTATGATAAATTCACTAAACTGCGACATGTGTTTTTTATAGAATAACTTCCTCAAGAAGAACTCTAATATACTCCTAAATTATAACCCACCCATGCCCCCCCGAGGTTGAGTGCCCTGAAGTAGAAGCTTCTCACCCCAGCTAGTTGGCGCGGAAAACCTACTACCCCACTCCTTCCACTCCCGCTCTCGGAGCGGTCCTCAACCTACTGATGGGCACTTCAGCAAGATTGACATCTGACCTCTTTTGGTCGAAAGCCAGCCTTTAGGTGCTTTTCTTTCGCGATCGGTTCATTACTTTGTCATCACTATTCCTAACTGAAGTTTTGGCATGGGGCCCCCAAAACCAACAGATGGCTATTGTTATAAGCGTCGAGCAATCCTCAGTGATACTAAGAATAAGTGAGTCGCGGTCGAGTTGTTCTTTGGTGAACTTGCTGAAAGAAAGTCTGATTAGTGTACTTACCGGAGTCGCCTGACGGCGACTCGTGGGGGTGGTCGTTGGTTTTGTTTGGTCGGCCTGGGCCTAAATTATAACCATTTCATTCTGTAAGAACTTAAGCTATTACCTACGCTCCGATCTGATGAATAATTCTAAGTTTTATTCAACTAAGTACCTGAAGAGAGCTTGTACAATACTCATTTTATAAGTAGAAACAGGTGAACCAGGTTCAAGGTAATGAATTAATGATTAACAGGTAATGAATTGATAAATACTACATGATACTTATTCTAGAGCCACGTACTCTGATAAAAACAAATTCAATGAATTCATACATAATTTCCAAAAGGTTGAAATTCAAACCTGACATGAAGAGTTTTGACTTTGTTGTTTTATTATTAAAGATTGTATTTTTGCGTTGGTAGAAGCACTTTCACATATCTTCAATTTAATTGTCACTTCTGAAAGCTATCCAGAGATATGAAGAAGACCAAAAATATGACCTGTATTCAAATCTGGCGAGTGATCATTCGGATCCAACTAGAGGTCAGTAGTTACTATATTATGCAATTTTGGGAAACTCTATCAGTGTAGATCTATCGATCTACCGATCTACACTGATATAAATAAATATAGTTTAAAAAACTAAAAAACACGCTTTTAAAGAATATCGAACTGAAAAGTTAAAAATATTTTTTATAAATGAGCTTAAAACAATAATGAACAAAAAATACTAGTAATATTTGAAAAAAGCGACGGGCGCTTAATATACAAAAATATATCACAAAGCGCCCACGCTTTTTTCACAATAATACTAGTATTTTTCGTTCGTTATTGTTTCAAGATTATAAAAAAAAAATTTCAACTTTTTAGTTCGATGTTCTTCAAAGGCGTGTTTTCCAGTTTTTTAACTATATTTATTTTTCAATTTTCAGTTTCGTATGCTATAAAAATTCACATTGATATTTTCCGATTCCGAAGAGGGAGCCTGAAAAACAGCTACCAAGCCCAAGGCAGCAGGTGCGCAAAGGAGGGTTCAAATAAGGTAGCAGGCGCTCATGTTAATGCTATAAAAATTCCCATTGATATTTTCCGATTCCGAAGAGGGAGCCTGAAAAACAGCTACCAAGCCTAAGGCAGCAGGTGCGCAAAGGAGGGTTCAAATAAGGTAGCAGGCGCTCATGTTAATGAAAAAATTCTTTTTCCAAATGAAGAAATACGTGTAAAGTGAGTTCAAATTATATCAAGGAGATTACGTACAACGCCATCTGCCCGCGAATAGATCAAGCAATAATGTCGATATATCAAAGAGGTTATGAACAGCGACATCTGCCCGCGAAAAGATCAAGCATTAATGTTGATATATCAAGGAGGTAACGTACAGCGTCATCTGTCTGCGAATATATCAAGCAATAATGTCGATATATCATTAACAGCGACATCTGCCCGCGAAAAGATCAAGCATTAATGTCGATATATCAAGGAGATTACGTACAGCGTCATCTGCCTGCGAATAGATCAAGCAATAATATCGATAATTCTTCAAATACAGATCCTGAAGTTGAGTTACAAGCGAACAAAAAGAACATACATACATACATACATACATACGAGTGAAGCTAATAAAAACGTGTTAAAATAAATATGTATCATCTGGTGACGTTTTAAAGACTATCCATTTTCTTTATGCAACCTATTTGAATCAAAACATGAATTGTAGTTATAATTCGTCTTGTGATGTGAATCAACTTGATATTATTGTTATTGACACTAATAATTACAAATTGATCGTTGTTTCTAAAAAGTTAGATGGATAAAGTCTTCGAAACGTCTCCAAACAACTATACAAATAGAATAGAATCTCTGATTTTTCTATTAACATGTTCTTTCTATCTTGTTTTCCAAAAGTGAAGTTTAGCTCTTGTAATATCTTCCATAATTTAGTTCTTTTTATATCAGGATAAAAACTATCTTTACGAATAACTGACAATACTTTATTTAATGTAGGTATTTCGTTTCTTATGTAAAAAGAGTGAACCGTTCTCCAAATAGAATTTTTGACTTCTTCGTCGATAACCAAACACCAGTGGATACTTTCAGCTGCGTACAGCGTCATCTGTCCGCGAATAGATCAAGCAAGAATGTCGAATATTTTGGAGTTACAAACAAACTGACAAACAAACAAACATACATACAGGTGAAGCTGATATAAAGCGTGTAAAAAAGCCTTCGATCAGATTGACCACTTTCTACTTTTGAAAAAACTTCAAAAAATTGGATTCCCTACTTCTTTAATAGGATTTCTCAAATCTTATCTGTCAGATGGCATTAAGTTTGTCGAATATGGAAGGGGGTACAGTCGAACTATTATAATTATACTTCAGGGGTGCCCTAAGGGTCTATTCTGGCTCCCCTCTCATTCTTAATTTTCATAAATGAAATTTCGGTCAGGATCATATGCCCTCATTTACTTTTCGAAGATGACTCGATGATTTATTCAGTAATTAAGTCCATAGACAACTACTATCATTTACAGGACTCGCACAATCTAGGCATATGATTACTTTCTACCATAGGAATCCTATAGGACAAATTTATTGAAAAAGTCACCGATATTTGTAATGTGCGAGTTGTTCAACAATGTGTCCGGCCATCATGACAGAAATCAGTTTATTTCAAGAACTATTAAAAATTCAATGTTATGATTGTTTTCCATTTTCTTTTTATTTTATTTTTTCAGTCGTATACACTCTCTAATTATTTGTATTTTCTCTATTTTTGGGTGTAAATCTGTTGAGAATGAACATATTATTATTATTGATATAATATCCCTCTCTAAGGAGGTTGGATTTGATGTTTTTATATTCTTCAATGCGTAATTAAAAAATATTCTTTCAGTTTAACCTATGTAGAACATCGGACATGGAATACACAACAATTTATGAACTCTTGATATATCCGACGTTATTTGTAACATGCATACTCTTCAATGCCATACTCGTGGTGGAACTCGTGCCCCTTTGCCAAAATATGGTTTGCAAATGTGGAATTGGTCTCCATTCCCTATGTTTGTTTATTCATTGAAGAGAAATACTCTTCCCGCAACATGTTGCGGTTTTGTAAAATGATTAGTGAATATCTAACAATGAACGTTATAAGTTATAAGAATCCGCCAACTCCATCACGTATTGACAATGCAGTGCTTTGGATAGTTCATAAAACTAAATTTAGAGGTAATTTACAGACCTGCTTAGGGAAGTCATTGTTGAGTGAAAATTATACAAAACTGTACTGGTAAGTTTCGATATGGATTTTCATTAACCCTTCGATGGGTGACAGTCCCCCGAGTGGTAAACCGGAGAACCAGGTCCCTAGGGACCTTCAAAAAATATACTGAGGTCACATGGATGATAAGTATGTAGGTGTCTTAAAAGTGTGCCTACATGAGTATGTATATGTAGCTTATGGTTGTATGAAGTGCCTGAAGTGCCGAATATTGGAGAATGAGTTCCTTTACAGTTTCGGTGTTGGATTTTTACAACCAAACATACAAAATAATCGCTACTAACGATTCAAACTATTTCACAATCAACGGCTTTCATTGTTTCTACTTGGTAGAATTTTTTTGATTCTATGTAGCGGCTATCTGGTTGGCCTTGCGATTTATTTCGCATATGATAATTTGGGCAATATCTTCGGTGATCAGAGAACGAAACATTGAAAGCGGACCATGAATCATCTTCGTCGATGGTCCTGGTTTGTTTTGTTTGTAGTCCATAATGTTGTGTACCAATTTTTGGAATAAAAGAAGTTGCATCAGTGTCAGCCGAAGGAAGAGCAGCAATGGTTGCAATTGATTGACATCGATTTCTATCATTCCTTCAACTTCAACATTGGACACATCCCTATCATATTCTGGCCGATACGTTAGGTTAGTGTTATCACCGCCATCATCAAAAGGGTCATCATTGTCGCTCATTTCAGCTTCCATATAAGCCCAACTTCTTGCTTCGACGATACGTTTTTCCTCCGAAACTCAAATGCGCAATAATACGCGGTCTCACGCTGGCTGGTACCTGGCTCAAATATACATTCAACGGTTTTTTACACTGTAACCCCTTTCCTATTTGTGGGGTCCACAGGGATATTGTACCTGCGTTTGTGTCGAAAATGGCTTAAAACAAAAGAAAAATGGAACCGGTCATTGAATCGGGTTGAAACATGTTTTAGTCGATTCAGCATGTCGTTTTTATGAAACACATATAGCGGCACGTTTCTAGCGCATAAGTCTAGCAAATAGTTATCAAATCACAAACATTGTAAAAGATCCATATGGACCTTCTCAATGGTCGGAGAGTTAAATATCCGCCAGTTCCATTCAATATTTTTCAAAATTTGTCAGTGTTCAATAATTGCGGTATTTAGTTTCGAGAAGGGTGAATTTGATAATTCTGTAAGGGTTTTTGTATAAAATATTGTCTCCTTTAGAATATCGCAAAAAATTATTTTTCTTTCATCTGACCAATCTATCGAAAGAAAATAGTTGATTCCAGATAATTTATTAACTGAAATTTTCCTCTCAAATCTTCAATTTCGTTTTTCAATTGATATATCATAGGTCCGACATTGATGATAGGTACCTTTTTTTGATCTTCTGCTTCTCTTCAAAACAGAAAGAAAATTTCAACGATGACAATCTAAAAATAAATTTTAACCTAAGCAATTTCTTTTTCTGAATTATTTTATACAGCAAAAATTCACAATAGAAACTGAAATATATATCAATACATGCATCGATATGTTAGGCAACCTAATAACTGAAAGTGTTCTTACATAAAACTCACAAAATCACTTTCACTTTGGGTTGCTTCTAACACTCATTTTTCCCTATGACGGTAACTGCACCAAGTTCAAAGTTGGTCGTAAGCAAATTCTTCATCTAGGTTTGTGATCAGTGTTGACTCGTTGATCATAGCGAATTGATAAATTTTTTTGTAGCACTTATTTGGACTTCAGTCAGGATCACAATGTGAGAATTATTTGTTTTGCAGATATTTTGAATTGTGTCAGGCGTTCTGATTGATAATTATTTCACTTTCAGGCGACCTGAGGTTGGGTCTGAACATTAACAAGGTTACTTTAACTGAGTCGTTGAACATTTTGTATACCTGATTACCACTGAGTAGTGTTCAGCAACCAACGAAATTAATTCAACTTTTACATTTTCATTTGAATATATTTTTTTCAAACGGTGACTAGGAAGAAGTGAATGTATGTTCACTGAAATTCATTGACCATAAATGTTCTTTCATTACGATTATTCTAATTCATTTTTGTATCAGTTTTCAGTGCAAACTACCTGAATTTCCAGAAAACGGACAATGGAGCGTGATAAATGGATATGGAAGACCCGGAGACGATGTTGAAATCAATACAATGATCAAATTTGAATGTTTACCAAGATACATGTTAACGCCCGATACTCCTTACGTAGTATGTGATAAGAACTGGAGTCCAGAGATCATACCAAAGTGTAGAAGTAGGCAAAAAACCTTCTCTGTGATTTTTTATCAAAACAATTCAGTAACATTCATTTGATGTTGTGAATATTAACCAAATCGTTCGGCGAGTCAAAAATTGTTTGAATTCGTATTCTTCTCAATGTGTTCTCAGTTTCTGACTACTTAATATCACGTTGAAAATGTACAGACGTGATAATTGAGGGTTCCTTACAGTAGTCATTCAATAAATAATAGATGGATTTCTAATTCATATTTTCCTCTTCACTTGAACACTCTCCCACTTTTAAATTCTACCAGACGAGTATCTAATCACCTGACTGAAAGGTATGGTGATACATGGATAGGGAGTAATGGGACGGTGAGATGGCCAGCAAGGTCTCCAGACTTAAGTGTTATGGATACATTCTTATGGGGTACACTGAAAATAGAGCTTATGGTCAAAGGGAATATCAAAATATTGAGGACTTTTAACACAGAATTATTAGAGAGTTCGGAAGATTGAGGAGGAGGGAAATCAATCGTGCAGAGAATAATATTCGAAGAAGCGCACAGTTGTGTTATTATAGACAAAGCCCGCATTTTGAGCATTTGCTGTGATTTACTTTTGATTACATTTTAATTAATTATTGTTATTTGTTCAAAGTTATATTTTCATTGAAAAAGACACAATGTCTGATTTACTTCATACCTACACACCTCATTTATCAAATTTTGATTGTTGGTTCTGTCTCCGTATTTTTAATTGGCTTTTCAAACGAACTAAACTTGGTGAGATTTTGATCCAATAACTTGAACATAGGTCGATGTGGTTGTCGTCTTTCGGGATACAAGTTTAAATGAATTTCAAAGCCTATTATGATAAGAATTCTTTTCTTTTCATTATCTCCAATTTTCAGAAAAAGAATGATAACTTATGATACATAATTGAAAACATGAAATCTGGTTCTATTCAAAACAGGAAGAATCCAATGTAATGCCCTTAAGAAAAAATAAAGTTGATAATGGTGGTCGAAAGACGAAACGTCGGATAGCAAATCTAAAAACACCTTTATGTGACAGGGAAAAAGTGGCAAAATGGAAATGCAATTTATTTTCGAATCCTTTGGAAAATGAAGCCAGAAAAAAATAAAAACCATTTTCCGTAGTATCTGTTTTATCCAGATATCTCCGGATATACGCGGAACGTCCAGGAAAGGGAGTGAGTTATTATTTTCAACTTCCAGTGTGAACTTTAGGTCGGGTTGTAAGGAGTTGATGTGGTTCAGGAATGCATGAAGATCTTCGGATCCATGGGGCCATATGACGAAGACGTCATCGACGTATGATACATTATTGTCACAAAATTTAAGTGTTTAATTATATTCCTCTTGGACGCATATAACAAGTGATCTATATCGGTTGATGCTAATAACGCCTTGCATGAATCTCATTACAATTACCGTTTGAAGGGATTTCATTTCATTTTCTCTAGGATTGTGCCG
>WOGM01000851.1:0-11164 GCA_015342125.1 Leptinotarsa haldemani | reverse complement strand
TTTACAGACACAACCGTCTCGTTAATACAGAATTCCACTTTAAAGAAGTAAATGACTTATTTGTTGCCGAAACTATCTTAAATATAAAGACGAATACAGCTGGTTGTGATGAATTAAATATTAGGCTAATCAGACTCTGTTGTCCACATATAATTGAGTATATCACCCATATTATAAACACTTGTCTCCTTGAGGGTGTTTTTCCGGTAACTTGGGGTAGAGCACTAGTTAAAGTACTGCCAAAAAAATCAAACCCTGTTGAATATAAAGATCTTCGTGCTATCAGTATCCTACCTACTTTGTCAAAAATATTGGAGCGGGCGATGGAGAGGCAGTTAACAGAACACCTTTCGGAATTCAATTTACTGCCACCTGTTCAATCGGGGTTCAGAAAAGGATACAGTTGCAAAACCGCTCTCCTGCACGTTGTTGATGATATCATAAGAGCAACCGACTAAGGACAGTATACTATACTCATTTTTTTGGATTTCAGTAGGGCGTTTGATATCCTTAATCACACACTTTTACTTGGTATTCTGAGATATATAGGGCTTTCGGGTACAGCTATTCACTTATTACAAAATTATTTGATAAAAAGATTCCAGAAAGTTTCTATTGATGACATAGAGTCTAACTATCTTCCACTCATTTCTGGAGTACCACAAGGCTCAATATTAGGTCCTGCGCTGTTTGCTCTTTACTCCGGCAATCTTCTTAGAAATATTCAGCAATGCAACATTCATTGTTATGCGGATGATACCCAAATTCATTTAAATTTTCCGCCTCAAAAAACGAATGATGCATGCGAGATAATCAATAGGGAACTCTGTATATTCGTTAAAAATGCTATTGATGCAGTTTGAAAAACATGTCAATGCAGTAGTGCAAAGAGTATACTCATCCTTACGAGTTATATATGGTGTACGTCATTGTCTTCCTATTAGGTTGAAATCCTTACTCTGCGAGACCTTTTATCTAATTTCAATTATGAGAACTCCGTTTATGGACCAAATTTAACCAGCCAATATAAACAAAAAATTCAGAAGGTACAAAATTCTTGCCTACGGTTGATATATGGAATAAGGAAGCGAGAAAGAATTTCCAACAAGATATGTGAAACGGGTTGATTGAATATGGAAAACAGAAGATTTCTACATTCTGGAAATCTCTTTCATAAAATCATCCTTACCGGAAGACCTTCCAATCTTCATCAGAAAATAACATTCCGCACTGATGTTCATAATGTTAATATTAGACATCGAGGAATATTGTCTCCACCCCCATTCAGAACTGTACTCTTCGGGAGATCGTTTAGCTACCAGATTTGCAATATATATAATCTCATTCCACCAAATTTCAAAACAGGAAGTATCCAAACTTTCAAAACACAACTTAAAGATCTTTTGTTCATTATTTTCACATAAGGTTAAAAACTGCCGCTTTCGCCAAAAACTGTATAGACAGTTTTAACATTTTCTTACACATTATTCTTTTGTATCATTCATCAGGTACGCATAGGTATTTTTCAGGGTTAAGTGGAAGAAGAACAACAGAGTAGCATTCTCCGCTGCCGAGTTGAACTTCGCTATTCATTTTCTTAAATATATTTTGAAGGACTCTTTTTATTTGAATGTATTAAAAGAGGGAGTAATAAAGACGTTATTATTATTATTATTATTAATAGTAAACAACTCTAGCTGCAGATCCCAATGGGCTTGTTTCATGCTATGGAAAATGATACTGGTTTGCTTATAGACTTATATCAAGCCTAATTGGTCCCAAGATCTCTATATATTTACAGAAAAAAGAACAATTTGAAAAGCAAGAATTTAAATTGGCCGCGTGTCTGTTGACCAATAAAATTGATCCTCTCTAAAGCGGTGTTGCCAAGTTGCCAGGTACCTGTACAGGTAGTTATTGACTATACCTACTTTCAGGTACCTGTGCAGGTAGTTGGTCATATATAACACGTCGCTTAGGCCATTTTATTCAGATTCATTCTAGTGCTACTGCATACCTACCAGTAGAGAAGTAGTGTTTCTATCATCCATTATATGATCAACGAGTTGTGCGAATGAAATTGTTTGTTTATAAGCACAAAATATTTGGTCCATTGTGAAGAGAATATTGTTGTACAACAGAAAGTCCTACACTGGGCGTTATTTTATTCGTACTCGTAACGTGTACTTTACCATTTGGCGGTTCAACAATACAAGTGGTAAGGGAACGGGTTCTTTATGGTAAATTTCGGATCCCTTCTTACGTAAGCACGGACTGTGAAAATATCTTGAAGAAGCTTTTGGTTGTAGATCATTTCAGAAGGGCTAGCTTGGAGATGATTCGGTACGATGAGTGGTTGAATCAGGATTAAGAGGCACTTACTTATTTGATGAACTGTGAAAAAATTAAATCCTATGTAGAGGCCGGCCAGGTACAATTGTACCTTTTTCAAGAAGTTATAGTCGCCTGGGGTGTTCGGTGCCAATACCATATTAGATGGGGATAAAAACTCTTGGTGATCGACAGTCAAATATTGTTTGTAACACAATATAAGTCATCTTGCAGACTGCAGAGGCGGATGGCTTAAAAGAAAGAATTTGAATTGGCCGCGTGTTCGATAAGGACTGTAGTTACCATGTGGGCCGGGTGTTACGATATTTAAAAAGATAAGACAATCCGGAAAATTAATAATTGAAGACACCAACCTTAATTTGGTTCCGGAAGATCTCCTTGCCTTCTGATCTCACTTCCTAATTAGTTCGTGGGGTACCCCGTTAGCGATCTTGAAGGATGCTGTTGTGGTGATAGATACATACATTTAGCGGAACACACAGTTTTTTGCGGAATACTTCTTAACACGTCTTTTCTCGAGCACACTTCTTGCTTGTCTCTCATATTTTTCCACCGTTGCCGGCCTCCGCGCGTGCGTATAAGGTCGGTGTCATGAATGATTAAAGGTAACCGATAATAATAATAATAATCATAACTGAACCCACATAAAGTAACAGGTGAATACCGAACATACTCCCCACTAGTTTTGGTAAATATAAATTTAGCAAAATAAAGTATAAAACTATAACAAATAAAGGCAACTAAATGAAAAGGAAAATAATAAATAAAAAGAAAAATTGAGATTTTAAGCCTCCGGTAAAGGGCAAAGTTTTACCAGAGGTCGGGTAAAGACTCCCGCTCTGCACCGGACTTTAGCAACTCTTGCAATACCGTCATCGCCCGGGAAAAATTTTACTACTCGAGCAAGATTCCATTTTAATGGAGGAACATTATCCTCCTTAATAATCACTAATGCACCTTCCTTGAGAGGTGTTCCTGGAAGCGTCCATTTTCCTTTCTGATGAAGAGTATGGAGGTACTCCCGATGCCACCTCTGCCAAAAGGTTGAATGCAACTGTAAAAGAAGCTGAAAACGGTCAAGTCTGCCCATTCTCAGATGTGATGTATCAGGATCAGGAAGTGCGGTTAGGGGTTCAAGCGTTAGGAAATGACCAGGCGTAAGAGCTCTCAGGTCGTTAGGGTCTGAGCTCATTGCACACAAAGGCCGAGAATTTAATATCGATTCTATTTGTACTAAAACAGTGTTCAGTTCTTCATAGCTCAATATTTGGTTACCAATGACGCGAGCCAAATGGGATTTAATTGATTTTATGCCTGCTTCGGCTAGACCGGCAAAATGAGAACCATAAGGTGGATGAAAAGTAAATTTTAATTTTTCTTCAGCGAAAGCCTTCTTCATAATAGTCAATAAATATTTATTAGCGCCGACAAAATTTGTCCCATTGTCAGATACTATTTCTGAACAACGACCACGTCTAGCAATAAAACGACGAAGCGCGCATAAAAATATATTTGTTGATAGATCTGAAACTAATTCAATATGAATAGCCTTTGTGGCAAAACAAACAAAAATACAAACGTAAGATTTTAGTATCTTAGATCCCCGAGCACGATACAAAGAAATTTTGAAAGGCCCTCCAAGATCACATCCAACGATACTAAATGGCTTAATTTGAGTTATACGTTTGGTAGGTAAATTACCCATAATAGGCTGACATGGAATTGGATTTAAACGCCAGCATTTTAAACATTTCGAGACGATACTGCGAATAGCTTGTCGAGCCGATAAGATCCAGAAATTCTGCGCCAATAAAAAATACAGTGTCTGCGGCCCAGGATGAAAGTACTTATTATGAGTATCAATAATAATTAGTTCTGTAAGTTTACAAGCTTTGGGTAATAGGATAGGATGTTTCATTTCATAGTTCAGCAAAGAATTTCTCAAACGACCTCCTACTCTCAAAATATCATTTTCATCCAGAAAGATACTCAACTTCCTGAAACTTTTGCATAATAGCTCTTTATTTTTCAGTTTACAAATTTCGGTAGAAAAATATTGAAACTGCACATGTTTAATGAGTAGTAATAAAGCAGCTTGTAAATCCTTGTAACACAATGCATGTACTTCCCTAGATGTGGGATGTAAGCAATTATAAATAAAGCGGGTAACGTAAGCAATAATTCCTTTTATTTTATCAAGAGAAGAATAATTTTTAAGAAGTGTATCAAAAAAGTTATCGTCCACAGATGCTGATAATACGATCTTTCTAACTTCAGTATAAGCTTTTGAGTTCGGTTGAAGGTCTTGAACTGAAGTGACAGGCCAATTTTCTTGATTAGAATGTAACCAAGTAGGACCTTTCCACCACTCCTGAAATTTTATGAATTCATCAGGATATAATCCTCTACTAGCACAATCGGAAATATTATTTTTAGACTGAACGTAATACCATGTAGCAATCGAAAGCCTATCTTTTATGACGGACACGCGATTCCCAACAAAAGGTTTCCATTTATGTGCTGAAGACTTCAACCAATGCAAAACAACAGTACTATCAGAAAAAGTATATATATTTCCAATTGGTATTTTCTCTCCATACGTTTTAATAACGAATTCCATGCATTTAGAGAGAAGAAGTGCGGCACACAACTCGATTCGAGGGATTGAAAGTTGTTTCAGGGGGGTTACTTTTGATTTAGCATAGACCAAAGATATTTTCACAAATTTATTTGGTATCAATACCCTAGCGTAAATGCATGCTGCATAAGCCTTGAGGGAACCATCACAAAACCCACACAAATCTATCTTCTGGAGAGGATTAGTGTATAAATATCGAGGTATTTGGATGCAAGAAAGATTTGGAAGTTGTGCTTTGAATTTCTTCCATTTCCTTTCAATTGGTTTAGGAAGAATGTCATCCCAACCCACTTTGAGAATCCATAAACTTTGAATTAACAATTTGGCGGTTAAAGAAACAGGACACAAATATCCGACAGGATCATAAATGCGAGCTAAGTCAGACAGTATATTTCGCTTTGTACATATTTCATTGATAGAATGTACTGAATATGAAAAGCAATCATTTATAGGAGACCATTCCAGTCCTAAAATTTTCACCCCCGAATTGAGATTATCATTAAACATCAAAGAATTTTGATTGACATGATCTGGGGGCAGGCAGGAAATCAATTCAGTACGATTTGAAGTCCATTTTCTCAGTTCGAAGCCTGCGGTTTGAAGCAAAGATATTAATTGCGTTTGTAATGTACGGGCTTCAGTTAAGTCATAACAAGACATGCATATATCGTCGACATAGGTGCAATTCAAAAGAGCTTTAGAAGCGAGAGGAAACCTTTCTCGTTCCTGTTTTGCTAAGTGAATGAGCGTGCGCATTGCTAGAAACGGTGAACAATTAAGCCCAAATGGAACTCTGTTCAAAGTATATTCTAACAACGGTTCATCAGGACTGAATCTCCAGAAAATTTTTAAATAGTTTCGGTGTTCTGGTGTAACCAGAATCTGAGAAAACATGGACCTTATGTCGGCAGTCATAACTACAACTCCTAATCTGAAATTGAGCAGAAGTGCAGAAATATCCTGCTGAAGCTTAGGGCCAGTGAACAAAGTATCATTCAAAGATATATTATTCGAATCTTTCGAAGAAGCATCATATACGACACGTAATGTATCATTTTTGAAGATTGGATGATGTGGAAGGTAATATGAGTTTTCACTTCTTCGTGAAGTTAAACTCATGTAATCATTGTTTAAATAATTTTGCATGAATGCAGAGTATTCCCTATGTAAAGTAGAATCTCTAGCAAAACGTTTTTCTAAAAGGAGATAACGACGAAGGGCTGGTAATCTTGAATTATTGAATGTAATGTCTTTATTTTTGAAAGGCAATGAAACAATGTACCTACCATCAATGTTGCGCGTTGTAGTCTCACAAAATATCTTTTCGCAAGCATCTTCATCTTTTGAAAAAGTTGAAGTGGCTTGCGGAACCTCTTCCAGATTCCAAAAATTTTTAATAGAATCATCTAAGATGCGGTCGGTGGTGAAAAATGAATGAATTTTGGGAGGATAATCTCGCTTTAATTCACCCATCAAAACATACCCAAATGTTGTATTGATAGCTATAGGGAGATTACTGTCTTGAGAGAGAATTTTTTCATTCAACAAAATTCTCGAGAAAATATTAGCTCCAAGTAAAATTTCTACCGGACCAGATTCGTTAAAAGTTTCGTCTGCTAAATTGAGATTGTTTATATGTTTCCACTTCATAACCTCAAAGGTAGTCGTCGGAAGGTTATCACAAATTTTATCCAAAACAATAGCATTAAAATCGAGAACTGGTAAATCCTTATTGAAAGGTTTGATTTCACAGAATACTCCACCAGATTTAGACAATGTTTTCATTTCACCTAAACCATGAATAGTCATTGATAACCTATTAATAGGTAATCCTAAGCGGCGAACACAAGAACTTGTAATGAAACACGATTCACTGCCGGAATCCAGAATAGCGCGCGCAATTTGAAATTTGCCCCTATTATCCTTAATTTTCAATTTAAGTGTGGCCAACAAAACTTGCGAATGAGAGTATGGTTTGTTAGCAGGGTTGGATTCAGGCTTCATTGCGAAAGCACAACTTGTCGAAGAACCAGAAATTGTAACATTTGAAGTAGGAAAATCATTAGAAAATGTATCCGTGTTTCTATTATTATTTGCGGAACGCGAATTTTCAGAGCGATCTATATGAAGAGTAGAATGATGGGTTTTAGAATTACATTGCAAACAGGTAGAACTAGATTTGCAAAAACGTAACGTGTGAGAATTGCTGAGGCAATTATTGCATAACTTGTTTTGTTTAACAAAATTGAATCGTTCTTGGGGCGATTTATTCAAATATTGGGGACATTTATAAATGAGATGATCAATACTTTTGCATGAGATACAAGGACGATTGTTAATGCGGGTGTTCGAAAAATAAGAAATGCTATTTCGTTGGGAATCTGCGGGAACATTTTTTGTTGAGCGAGTTGATTGCCGACTACTTGTAGAAGCAATTGTTTCGTAAGCGGTACATTGCCTTTTCAGGAAATCGACTAATTGCGTGAAGCTGGGCATCTCATTTGAACCATAGTTCAGTTCAAAACGAGATATTGTAATAGGATCCAATCGTTTGAGAAGCATCTGTGTGAGAACAAAGTCCCATTGGGAGACAGGATATTTCAGAATTTTCAAAGCGGCTATGTTTTCCGTAAATGTATCAATGATTTTTCGTAATAATAACGAGTTTTCATTATGAAGGCGAGGGCAATTATCAATTTCATTCCAATGGGCGGTAGATAATAATCTTGTATTAGAATAGCGAGTAGTTAAAGCGTTATATGCAACAGCATAATTGGAAGCAGTAAGCGGATAGCACGTTATCAAATTTTTCGGGGGGCCCTCCAAACAAGCATGGAGGTGTGAAAACTTTTCAATGTTCGACAGCTGATCATTGTTATGTATTAATGCATTATAAATATCTATAAAAGAGGTAAACAACTTAATATCACCTGAGAATTTGGAGAGTTTCAACTCTGGCAATTTGACTCTTGGTATTGTGTCTTCACGTTTAGATTGATTAATGGCATTATCGCGTTCAAATAGTTCATAGTAAACAGCTTTGATTGAAAAATACTTATCATCAAATGTTTTTCGAATGATTTCTTCTTCATTGGGATCAGTAGCATCCTCCATAGTGCTGATAGCGGTCATAATAGATATGTGATGCTTTTCAAAATTCTCCGAAATTTTCTCAATAATTCGAAATCGTTGAATAAATCTAGAATGAACTGACTCGTCCGTTTGAGCCTCTACTGATACTTGGTAAAGCTCATCAATTTTATTAATTTCAATAAGACGTAAGGCTTTTGCCTTTTTGATTTTGTCTGAAGACGACATTGATGAGAAAATATGAAGTATCAGGATTGATATTTAATTTTGTAAATACGACCCTGGCGTGCGTGACGTAGTGCAAGAGCTGATAAATAACAAAGCGGGTTTTGCGCAGTAATGCTAAGAGGAGAAAGAACAAAAAAAAAAGAAAAAAATGTAAGCTGAACAAGGCGGTAAAAAATTGAAAAATGTATCGTAGATAGCTCGAATATTGAATATAGGAAATTTACTCAAAAGGCAATTTTTAAAATATCTTGGCTAGAAGGACCAAAACTTATGTTCGATAAGGACTGTAGTTACCATGTGGGCCGGGTGTTACGATATTTAAAAAGATAAGACAATCCGGAAAATTAATAATTGAAGACACCAACCTTNTCTCACTTCCTAATTAGTTCGTGGGGTACCCCGTTGGCGATCTTGAAGGATGCTGTTTTGGTGATAGATACATACATTTAGCGGAACACACAGTTTTTTTGCGGAAAACTTTTTAACACGTCTTTTCTCGAGCACACTTCTTGCTTGTCTCTCATATTTTTCCACGGTTGCCGGCCTCCGCGCGTGCGTATAAGGTCGGTGTCATGAATGATTAAAGGTAACCGATAATAATAATAATCATAACTGAACCCACATAAAGTAACAGGTGAATACCGAACAACTGTTATTATTATTATTAAATCTGATGAAAAATATATCGAACTTGAGTTGTAACAAAGTGAACCTTTTTACATCTGTGCAAAGTTCTCCATTACAATTTTGACCCGACCCTTTTCAGATTTTAGAAGATGAAAATTGCAAATAAACAAATTTTTCCAAATGTTTACCCAAATAATCACAATCAGAAATCAAAAATGAATCAACTTAATTAATTGAGAACTGATAATTGCAAACTTCTTGCAGGCCCGCCAAGTTTCTACTCAAGACTAGTCAGATTTCCAGTTGATGTTTCACTTGAGATATAATCATTCCATCAAATCAACATGACATAACAATGCAACCATTCAACGTCTAAAGAAGTTTTGCTTTCATTGAATTCAGCAAATATCAATGGAAAGTTATTCAATTGCAAATTCTGAGTGCACAACAAATAACCGAAATTCAAACTCAACGTCAATCAAAAATTATTTCGAGAAGGAAGTAGCATTACAAATCAGCCTGAATTGAGAGTAAAATATAGGCATTGTTGAGTTAGCAATGGAAGGTATGCATTTTCTGCTTCCAAATTGAGAGATTGCAAAGCGAATTCAGAGTAGCAGGTTGTGCAGTCAACTTTGCGGTTCACCATTGTTGTCCCTTTTGAATTTTTAATGAAATGCAGTTGATCCCGAGCATTATGATGTGCGGTACACTAAATCGAGTCTATAGATGTGTGAGTTCATTTTTCTGAAGGCTTTTGTATCGAAATACATTTGAGTTAGGAAATCAGGGTCTCAAATCCGGTTACGTTTGAGGAAAATGTTGAACTGTACAGTTTTTGGAAGATAAGTATTCTACAGTTTGATCCATATTATATCATATATAACATCAAATACCACTCAAATGACGATCGTGTTGATTCTGGTGGGAGATGATGAAGTCATGTTTCATTTCATCAGTTTGGACCTACATCGTCTAATATAATATAAATTGATTTGAAAACCCTGAAAAAAATCATAAAAATCAATAAGATTAACCGAAGATAACAATTTTCAAACAAAAAACTGAAATTACAAAGAAATAACATACAAGCAACAACCAAACAGGTGAGGTATTACCCGGAAATGATTGTGTATACTAACAATCGAAACGTCGTGACATAACTTGGTTTGATTTTTTTTTTTATTTTTTGTTAATGATATTTTTTAATTTTTTATTTTTCAGCTTTTATTAATATTTCAGTTTTGTTATTTTCAATTGTTTGCTTGTACGTTATTTCTTGGTGATTTCATATTTTTGTTTAAAACAATGGTTATGTTCGGTTAATCTTTATAATTATAATTCATTTTTATGATTTTTTTTTTCAGGGTTTTCAATCAATTTATATTATTTTAGACAATGGAAGTCCGAACTGATGAAGTATACCACGAAACATTGTCAACCACCTTCAAACAAACCCTGTTTCATTGTTTTATGGATGATCAAAATTATTAAATACGACAAGTTCCTGATAAAAATACAATATCAGAGTGAACTGAAAATAATTGTTCGGTTGATGACCCATTCATTTTGTAGAATTCCATTCTGGAAATGAGAGAATAACTTTTGTCTGATTTCTACTGAGTTTATTTGTTTACTTGAGTTACCCGTTGACAGCTGGTTAACGGAAACAGTTTTTAATTTCAACTCTTTTCAGATTGTGGTGCATGAAAATTTCAAATGAACAAATTATCTCAAATGTTTTCTGAGGAATTATCGAAAACAGAAATGGAAAATGAATCATCATAGATTCTGGAGAGCTGAGAATAACAATCCACTCACAGGCTCACTTTAGCCCATGCAGTAATCAATAAACAGTGTCCCCCATATCTTTGAAATACAATAAAATATAGGACAGATATTCATAACCTTAAGCTTCCACCTTACAAAACTTCTCTATTCCGAAGCCTCTCCTACAATGTCTTCAAGCTTCGTTATGAGATTACTATGAAACTATATTTATTTCGAGACAAAATGAGAGACAATCTCTTGGCCAAAAATGAATAACTCAATGTTTCCACAGATATTATTTATTTATACTTCAACATTTCTAAAATTTAAATAAAAATGATTTGCATGCGAACGATAATGATTATACAGGGTGTTCATTTGAAAACTTCCCACCACAGATTTATCGAAAACTACTGATTGAAAGAAAAAACGCCGAGACACGTCAGAAGATACATCAAA
>WOGM01000850.1:0-11156 GCA_015342125.1 Leptinotarsa haldemani | reverse complement strand
CACTCACTGATCTAGGTGTTACTTTTGATTCATCCCTCTCTTTCAATAAACATATTGACACTACTCTAACAGCAGCTTATCGCATGTATGGATTCTTAGTTAGAAATACAAAAGACTTCGAAAAAGCTTCAACATTGAAATTGCTTTATTTCACTTTTGTTCGACCTAGGCTGGAATATGCATCTGTCGTGTGGAGTCCCTACTATCAGGTTCATATAAATCAACTAGAAGCCCTACAGAATTGCTTGAAACTCACAATTTTTGTTCTATCGCGGTAAGGCGTAAGTAAATATTATTCATTTCTTTTTTATTCAAGGTCATGAACAATATCATCACCTGCTCTCAACTGTTACATATGTTGAATTTTTGGGTTCCTAGACGGTCATCTAGCAATAGTGTCACATTTTATCTCAACACTCCGTGTAACATTTCTTAGCTAACTGACAGTTCTGTTTTAATTTTTTTTAATATAGATTGACAAATTATATCATGTAAGTACATAAGTATTTGTAAATGCCACTGTTACTCCCTATTCTGTAATTGAGTTCATCCTGTAGAATGGTGTATGAAATTAATAAATAAATAAATTTAATCTCAGAAGTTTAAAGTATATCAATAAAATAGCTCAAGATTGAAAAAAATCATATAAATTGGAGGCTACTTCGTTATTTCCATTTCCTATTGCTAATAGCACAAGCAACATCAACAAAAATTTGGAAAAATGTAGGCCAAAGTGTAATGTTCGTGGAAATTGCAAAAAAAATCAAGTATCACAAATTGTTTACTGTTTTATGGATTTTTGCATATATTTTATAGTTTTTTAAACTAATTTCCTTTGTTCCTAAAAGCAAACACTTTTCCCTGCAAAGTATTTAATAATTTTTTCCTCATTTGCAAGAAAATATCTGTATTTTTACCATGCATTTTTCTCTCTCTCTCTCTCTTTATTTTTTAATGGCCGTTGTTTCCCGCTCGGACTCATTTGGCCCCCTATCAGAAGTTGGTAGGAGCTTCATCGTGGGGCGCAGTTTCCTGGTATATTTTTTTTATAAAAAACACAACCGTTTTTGAGTCAACCCCTCATCGGGACATCTTCGGGTTTTTAAATTCACAAACATGGCCTCCTTTACGTGATTATCCGAACCACTCCGGCCTGGATACCGGCGTGAATAAAGAGGGCCCTCACTTCACATTTTTATCTAAACTTTCACACATTGGTGATTTGGCACAATGAACAATGACAACAGAAAAAAAAGCCCCGCGATAGGACATGGCATCCGCGTAGTTGACTTGAAATAACGGTATATTAAAATATAGATCTATCGAAAACTATTTTCCCCCACCAGAAGTCTCTCCATACGTGTTTAGCTTAACAAATTAACGTCATCAGGAAGTGACTTTTTGGTTAAGGAAGATTATTTGTGAGACATACGTTTTATCCAGTATAATTATACTATTATACAATATATAAAAAAATTAGGAACCATTAATTTCTCAAGATCGTTGCTGCTCCAGGCAAAAAAGGTAATCAGTGACATTTCTGCGTTTTATTCATAGTTAGATATTAATGAACGAACTATGTTTTTGTTTTCGAAAAAACAAAACCGATCAGCGACAAAATAGACACATTACTTTTTGAAATGATATCCGAAGATGTTAATTTCGAAACGTATTTCGGAATTATAATTATAATTATTTGCCAGTACTTAGGTGAATCAGAAAAAGTCACTACGAGCGGAAATTGAAATTTTTATTTGTTGAGCTCGTTCAAAATAAATTGGTTTTTTTGGAGAGATTCATAACTAACTACTGAAAAAATTATCTTTACCTTTGATTGCTATAAATGGAGATTTTTGATCGCACTAGAATTTAAAATAGTCAAATACCGATGATTTATTTTCAAAAAAAGTACATAAATATTCATTTTCATATTTGAAAATTTTTAGAACTGAAAAATTGAAATTACCGTATAGTGAGTTAATGAAATTAATTTTAAGTACTGTACATTTTATTAATTGACCCGTAAATTTGGCGAATTTTGAGATACAATCAAAAAACAATTGTTCCAACAAAAATCTAAAAAACGTATAGAACACTGCTCAAATCTGATGCAATTTTCAAATTGTTCAAATGAATGTTTTCGAAAGATTTGGAAACGGAAGTTGGGATTGATTTTTGAAATGTTGTGGCCAAATAGTATTATCGTAGAAGAACTAGGTTTCCACTTTGATTTGAATTTATTTCAGAATATAAATGGGTCTCTCCAGGCTCAATATAGATTTTCCATCGTTAAAAGTTAGTTCTGACGTCCTCAAGTTTCGACAGGATTGATTTTGGGCAAGAGTTGATTTGTCTTACAACAGACAATAATAAAAGCAATTATGGAAACATCGAGTATATAGAGAGTATATAGTTAATTATACGCGTTTTATTCGGCTTGTGTAGGCGAGTGTAGAAACAAGAAATGAAAGACAGTTTATCGATGGAGAAGGAGTAAGCTTATATCTCCAAGAATATTCCTTTTTCAATAATTTCCCCCATTATTTTATTTAGGCAGTATATATTTATCCAGTTCATCGAAAACTATAGAGATATTTTGATTTGGACTACACTTTTTTACGTGCCGAAGATCCTTGAAAAAAATGAGAGTAATGTACTTAATTATGACCTAAAAATAAAGTCGATAAATCAACAGAGGTTTTCTGCCCAAAAATAAATTTATTTAACTCAATCCGATATCTTTTGTAATAGTACTAAATTCTCTTCGTGATACTGATCACAAGAAACGCAAGAGTTCTATATTTTCGAAGAAAGCTAAAATCGTCTATAGTTTTGAATATTTGAAACAAAATAGTTGTTGCGTCGACCAAGGGCTATTTTAAAATCCAAACCATTACACCTAATATTTCATAAAGTGGGTGCAGCCTACTTTGCATTTTCGCTATATAAAATCCACATATATAGGTCAACGTATTCAAAAGCATGTTCCTTCCATACCGTGCCCATCTTTATCGTTTCCATTCCAGAAAGTGAGTGTCAGAGTATACAAAAGAACACCTCCGTCGATAAATTTTATCGGTTATGGTTATATCGACATGGAAAACGTGTCTCACGATTCAAATTCAGGTTACTGACGAACAATATGCGAACAAAAGTGCAATAACATTACACTTGCAAAGATGCAAAGTTATATGAACTGTCGTTGTGTACAGTCTTCGATAAAGACGAAGAAAACACCATAGTGCAATTCGTTTCGAGATGGCCGGCTATTCAGTGTGAACTAAAGCAAAATAGAGTTTATATTTTTCAACAATAAAAATAAATCAACAGTTCAGACACAAAATGATTCTCTTTATCCGATCTAACTGTTGACATGATCAACAAGTTTAAAAAAAGTCATGAGATCTTGAGATTCATCCAAATTCAAAGTTTTTATCAAAGTAACCTACCATCATATATACAGTGTGTGCAAGATAAAGATGAGTATCATGGAAATCTTAAAAACCATGAGATAAGAAGTTTTTTTTTTAATTAAAGAGAAGTTGCATAATGTTATTAACAAGATGTTGAGAAACCCAAAAAATTCCGCTCATTTCCCAACATTGCCCAAGAAAAAAAAACTGTCCTGTTTCTTTTTTGTTTCTGGCTCTATTTGAATGAATATAATAAATGTCACAATTCCATTGCTTCTCATTTTACGAATGATTCTACAATATTTAAATAAAAAAAGGGTTTTCATTAAATTTTGAACGTTTCAGTGTAGTTACCTGTAGTAATCTGCTTTGTTTTATTTTGGATATCCTTATCTCCTACTGTCAAGGCAAATGATAATACTAGCCGTGCACCTCCGACACAGAACTTCTGATAGTTCTATGCCTTAGACACAGAACAGTAAATTATGATTCTAATGTGGTCAGAATACCTTCAAAATCTCGTTATGTGTCATTTGTTAACGATAATTAAAAATAATATTTCTATACTTGAAAATATCGGATGTCATGGGTATTTCTTTTGCCAACTGACTTGTGAAAAAATAAAAAAATCTGGTATACCAGGTGTAAACCAAAAACCTCAGAACCCCTTTATTTATTAGAGGGAGTTGTTATTGTTTATACCAACATATAATCAGATCCGACCTATATGGAGGATGAGTATCTTCAACCGTAGTTGACAGTTATAAAAATGTTTTTTCAGAAAATGATAGCATTGTGGACCAAATTTTCGGCAACAACTTTAGCAAATAACTTTTTCATCCTGCCCCGGTGAATATACTTACAGACATGTTGAACAAAAGACAATTGGGATTAACTTCTTTGCTCTAAGTTTGTTCTCAACAATATCAGTAAAGGAGTATCAGTTTTGATAATAGTAAAATTAAAAAATCGAAAATAGACTACAAGATTCTGAAAGTCTAACAAGACTTGGATTTTCATACAAAGGATATTTTTTTTGTTTCTTGAATCAGAAACAGGTTACTTTTATATCTAAAAAAGAACACTACAAGAACGTTTATTTTAAATGAATGTTATTTTATAGGAAATTTCAATTACCACTCTCCCTTCTATAAAAACCTATCCAGGCACTGCAGGTGTTTTTTCATTATTTGAATGAATTGAATCTCTATGAATTGAAACATAATTGAATTTCATCTTTCCTGTCTTCTTGCAAAGAATTATTTGTTTTTTTTTTCTGAAAAAATTATCTAAATTCTATTGTACTTCAAAAAATATTGCAGTCACATTCATGTGTAGATCAATTTTGATCACACATTTCCCAGTATCCATTGTGTTCATTTACAGATGAATTATTGTAGGCCCAATCTCGCCACAATCAGTACACTTGTCGAGATAGTTACTATCAGTTTTATCAACAGCTTTCAATAAACAGAGTTAAGTATATCAAGTGTTCCCCAAGTGATATCCCTGTATGGTTTTAATCCATCGAATAATCAGTCTATGTTTAATAATTTTTTCTCAAGTTATTGGAAACATCTATTGAAGAAAGCATATAACTCCACCTTTTCATTACAAACTTAGCTTTACAGCCGCCTCAAAATTGATCTGCTTTATGTAAAACATAAAAACCATTTAAGAAATATCCTGACATATAAAAAAAGCTAATTTTTCAACAAATACACTTAAATAATTGCACAAATGGAATATCCCGAGGAATATCTGTAACATACTTGGAAATCATTTATAAATTCTAGATCAATCTGTTCTGAGAATTAAATAGCTTGATAATGGATTTTATTCAGTTTTATGATAATAGAGTTTTAAATTTCATTGTTGAGGAGAAGACTCATAAGAATGTTATTTCAAAGCAATAATGAGAAGGGAGTTATGGAATTAATGAATAACAAATGGTCTTATCAATTTTGACAATTCCGCTGTAGCTCCTCTGGTATGCCTCAAAATTTGAAGATTAACTTCAGATTAACGAATATAGCTTATATTTACAATACTCAAAATTCAATTTGAATCAACTAATTAAATTCTCCATATTTCTCATAATAGGTAGGCCTGACTCATTTCATTCTACTGAGTTTCTATTCTGAATGATTACCGATGGTGTGACTCACGTAAAATTTTGCACGTTTTGCATTATTTATCATCATAATCTCTCATAATATACCATTTAAAATTAAAGCAAATAACATGTCATCATTAGTACATATGTATTCATTTCCCTATCTACATCAAATCTAAATGTTGAAATGCTTTATTATTTTATCAAAACAGCTTCATGAAAATTTTATCCAAGCTAGGGTTAAGTAATTTATCTTATCAGAGAATGAGATAAAATTCACTGGTTTTCCAAAGGTAATAATTATCATACCTGCCAAGTGGTGTTTTATCCACATCATACACGCTGGAAATAGACTCTCTCTGGACAACAGAACACAATACATCGTCTCCGATCTGCAGAAGACCATCTCTTGAAGTCGTAAATTCCAACATTTTTCCGAAATTTCTTAGGCACTGATTTTAAAATGTCACAAACGATCAAACTCAACAGTTCAACTTTAGGGAACAAATGCCGTCTGCATTTACCTGGCCAACACCGATCCCAAACAGCTGTCTGTTAAAGGTTATGTTGAACAGTCGTATTCAAATTTTAACGTTCAATTTCGGTAAGAATCACTGTCCAGCGAATTTACAGATCAACGAACTTGTACACTTTTTTACATATTCAACAATTTACACACGCACTTTCTATCGACAGGACACGGGGCAACAAGATATTGAAGAAAACATAAAAACAGAACACAATCAAGCCGACACAGCGCCGAACGCAGCTTGCTATGCTCTACCTCTCATGAGTTTCGTACAACAAACTGAACTGACAAGATAGCCAACCGAGGACGGTAAAAGCTGTGGTAAAAGTGCATAGAGTAAAAATTATGTACCTTGGGTTTGACCCGACATCTAGCGTTCGGAAGTTTAACGACAACCTGCTTAAGAATCCTCTCTCTGTAAATGAAAAACCCCACTGTGCACATTTACTTGTGTCTATCTAAGGATTTCACTTTTGATGACATTTTTCACTTTTGTCTGTCAACACATCACTTTTTTAAGAAGAGAGTTAAACACACATTCTCAATTATATAATAATGGTTTTTTTAACGCTACTCATTCTTGAATAGTTGCAAATAATTTTTGCATTTTGAATGGAAAATTTAAAATAACCATTCTGTTGTAGAAGCAAACTTCAACGATATGTCTAAGAGGTTTTGTTATGACAAATAATACCACAAATATCAACTTGTCATACAGATATAATCAAGCGTTCATTAAATATATTTCACACCGATAACTCTGTGATTGACTGGTATCAATCTGCTCGCACAGCTTCAGATTTTCAAAACCGAATACATCTAAGGTGTGTTCGTTTCATACATATTGGTGCGCACTTTTAGCTCACTCCGCTTGACAAGCGTTTGATAATTCAGATCTGTCTGTTGCATATATCTTGTTGATATTTACGAGAGCGAGGAAAAATGTGATCGATGAGCTCCAAGATCATCGTTAGGATCAGAGTTTACTATTGTCGTTTGTCATATTTGATTGGGTATTTTTTGCAAAATTAATAACTTTTGGAGAAATTTATGTCATGACATACTATCTTCAGAGAAGAGATCACGACACATGCTCAGTGATCTGATAATGCCTGATTACACATCAAGTCATTCTCGAATAGTTGTAAAAATTTTAATTTAAAAAAAAAACATTATAGATGTAGATGATATGGAAAAACTAGATAGATAACAATTGGTCTATAAGTGTTCTGCGTCACGATACAATGAAAATATTAAGTTTGTCCCTGTTCATATCGTTTCACACAACACTTTTCTATATGGCAATTACCAATACAAAAACTAATTCCAGAATTAAAGTCAGTGCACCATATTAAACTATTTAACTTTTTTTTATTTCATTACTCTATATGATTTACATTAGCATCAGTTGTATATGTCGATGGTGAGAGCAGATTTTTGAGTTTTATTTGCAGATTAAGACAACTGACCCTGATCACAAATATAGTAACTTACAAAACAATATGCTATAAAATAAATCTAGATATGGCGGCTTTAATGTAAATTTGCCTTGAAAAATAATAGATTTTCCTACTCCCTGAAATTTGTTGAGTGCATATTAGCATGGAACGTCATTTCTAGAAACTTCACTCATTTATTTAAGGAGACATTTCCACTTTCCACTTATCAAAGAACAACTGTACATAAATAATAAAAATAAATATTAGAATTACATCAAATTGAAATTGTTTTAAATCGAGAAAAATATTCAAAAGATGAAAAGTTAAAGTAATTTAGAGGCTGTACAAAACCATATAAAAATTCAATTATGTTTCTAGTAATATTTATAAATTTTGTCACCTAAGCATTTGACAGACATCTTAACAACTAATTCTTGAAATCAAAAGGATCTGAATAAAAAAAATATTTGTAAGAGTATATTCCAAACCATTAGATTTTAATAGAAAAAAGGTTTATCTTTGTTTAATTGGAAACATTTAAAGGATGAACTTGTGCACCTGTTTAAAGTTATAAATTATGGGAAGTTAAATCACTTTTAGTAGAAACAAAAATGTTGGCACACTGCAATTTTCACATGTAACTTGTAACCTTAAAAATGAAGAATGAATGCAAATTGGATATTTTTCACGAAATTGATATTTTGCAGTAACTTTTGTTTGCCCTCTATTTTGAATCAATTCTCCTTTAATAAATATTCTACTTTTCGGAATATATAAATGTATAAGCCTATAGAACCTTAAAATACATGTATCTGTCTGCCATCATTATCAACATCCACTTTGTTTTGGACTGTTATGATCTCTTCTCAGCTTTCCATAGTTATCATGTTCCTAGGTCTTATTTAATTTCAGACACGGCGGCACTAAAACAAAGATAGCTTAAAATTTTCATTTTGATATCTGATACATGCTTCAGTAAGGATAAGAACTTGATAATTCAATAAAACACGGTTGTTCTATGCACCAATTGAAGGGATAATAATATATCTATTGTAATATTGGAACTAAATAATATCAACCTTTCTAAAATTATATACAGTGGCTACATACAATGTCTAAACTGAATTAAATTTTGAAGTTTTTCTGTGCAGTCATAGTGACACCAGCCACCATAGCCAGTATGGTGAAGCCTTGTGCAACAACTCTTGTTCTCATCATATACTGTGACATCTGTCTCTTGCCAGTTCCGAGACACCATACACCATAACTGAGAGCTATTGTGGTTGCAGCACATCCTGCCAAATAAATTTAATGTATTCAAGCTCAAAACAGTTATTTAAAACTTGGATTGATTTATTCACAACTTGAATTATAATCTTCTAGCTCACCAATGGGAACGAATGGGTTCTCCTTAAACTTTCTTATGAATTTCTCAGTAAATGTTTCTATAGGAAGGGCAGCATCCATGTCTTTTCTCAAAGTTAACCAGTCGAACTTTTCTAAATCTTCTTCGGTGAAATGGGTGTTTTTCGAAGACATATTGTTGTTTTAACGTTATTTAAAAGTAGCCCCAAAATTAAATTAAATTCTAACCCCAGATGTCGAAAAGCTGTCAGATGTCAAACTTCATTTTTGTTCGTTTGATGTTCGGTACGTTTAGTGTGTGGTGTTACACTGGGTGTCATCGTAGAAATTTCGGAATTGAACTATTGAAGTCAATCTCTAAAACGTGGTCGAAGGCCAAAGAAAATAAAATTTCTGAACTATCCTCAAACAGAAATAACTATTTCCAAAAAATAAGTCAGTCATTAAATCTATTATCATCCTCGCAGTCAACGCCTATGTCTCTGAAGATACTTTATGCAGTAGCAGATAACTGTTTAATAGTTAGTACTACAAGTTCCCTTCCACAACTTCATAAAATTTCGGATTTTCTTTCTAATCATAATACCGACTGTGCAAGCCTATGTTCTTGTTTGATTGATTCCCTTTTCTCAGTTTTCTTTTCCCATTATCTGACTGTTAAACAATGGCAACAATTCTAATCAATAGGTAATATTATTTACTGTGACATAATCATAATAGGAATCATGTTCAATTGCAGAGGAACTGGATTATTGAGTTTTTGCATTGTTAATGATTGACTTGCAACATATTTTAAATCGATTGGATCACCAACTCACTTTTACTTTGCATTTGTATACAAGTCATCTCCCTCATGCTTAGTGATTCCCAATTCTGGCATTGGCTTGACTTTCAGCTGTAGATATGTTGCAGATGTATTACTGCAAATATTTGTTCACAGGTACCAGCAGGACTTTCAGTCATCAATCTGTAATAAAGTCTATTATTGGTATAATAATAACATCAAAATTATATTTCATAAGGTGTAGCACATACTGAAGTTCATCTGATGGCCAGTGAATTATTTAGAAGTGGTTGTCCCTTTTATGAAGTAAAAATATGATTGTACTCTACTAATTTTATCTACATTAATTTTTTGGATGTTCTATAATGTTCAGATATAATTTTTTCAAAACCATATTTTGTTGAAATCTTCATATTTCACATAATCATGTCACATAATCATGTCACATAGTCATGTGACTATATCAGTGCTGAAGTCTTTGAGTCCGACGATGTATCACTAGAGATTAGATTTTGAAACTCTTCTTATCACAAATCTTATTTGTATAGGTTTGGGCAAGTACAGCTGAAAAATTTAGACGTCACAAAATCGGTGGCGTTCAAAATTAACGTATGGACAGAAAGAAACAAAAAATGCAAAATTTACAAAAAATTTTACTTTCTTGAAACTACTAATTGATATCCCATCGATATCTATTATTCAATGTATTATCACGGTTCTCTGTAATTGGTTTCTGCCAGTTAGTTTGCTCTGGACGATGTAACTAAATTATATCTGAATTTTATTAGTTCGGGCTTCCATTGACTAATATGTTTGCGATGTGAATTGAAATCTCTGAACAGACAAAATTGAAATGATCAGCTACAAATATCAATTATATCGAGCAATGAAAATGCGAAATGTAATTGAGCAAAAAATAAAAAAATCTTTGGGTGATGACAAAGCTAATTAGTGAGCTGTCTTTACATGTGTTGAAGAAAATTCCCACATTTTTGTATCAAGATGGAGAAGTAGAAAACCAAACCCTTTTTTCACAAAATTTAGTCTCTCCTAAAAATATACCCTTCCAATTCAAAATTTAATGAAATTGCCTTCTTCTGAAACGAAGTGGTGTTCAATGTACTTTTGATGTCGACTTCTAATTGGGTGTGACAAACGTATCCGCTGCTTATTTCCATGAATATTTATCCGAGATTTCAACCTTCCATATGAAATTCATTATTGAAACTATTTACTTCTATTTTATCAGTCTATGAATTGAGGAGTTAGATTGGCAACAAATTGTCGGAAAATAAACCTTGTAATTTTGAGGCACAGAATGAACTACACAAAATGAGAAGAACTGAGTAACAAAATTAAAACTAAAAATTTGAAAATAAATAAGAAAAAAAATGTTAAACGATTTTAATGAAAAACAAAAGTAAATAATAATGTAGATAATGTACTAAAAGTTAAAAAAACAATTCGGAAGGTCCTAGGTAGCATTCATCACGCCACTCTCCTCAGCAAT
>WOGM01000848.1:0-11173 GCA_015342125.1 Leptinotarsa haldemani | reverse complement strand
TGCACTGTTTGGAACCTTTGGTGTAGTAATGAATATTACTGGAGTTTTTTCCCAACACCAAATCGTTATTTTTAACACCTCGACACGTGTTTCGATCCTCCTAGAAAATGATCACTTGGTGATCGAAACACGTGTCGAGGTGTTAAAAATAACGATTTGGTGTTGGTGTTAAAACAGTTTTAATCTTCCTCCTAGAAAATGATCACTTGGTGATCGAAACACGTGTCGAGGTGTTAAAAATAACGATTTGGTGTTGGAAAAACTCCAGTAATATTCAAATATGTACAGTAAAATTCTTATTAGCTTGAAATGTTATTTCTTGTTGATATCAGGAAGAAATTGAGCAAAAATTTGATTGATAACGCCTATTATAATTTGGATGCATTTTATAATAACTCTTTCCATGAACTGTTGGATTCGAATTGAAGGGAGCTATATTTCAAATACTCAATTATTTTATCGTTCAATGCTGCCCAAAAACGTTCGTCAACAAGAACTTGATTTCTTAGAATAGGCCCCATTTCTCTCTTTCTTTTCCCCTTCAACAAAATGCAGTGTCTCACCAATTTGAAATGGAATATTGATTATTAAAACTATTTTAACGAACATCCATATAACTGGAAAACCTTCTTCGATACGAAGAATTTCTCTCCAGTTACAATGTTGTTCAACATGCCTACTTTGTTTACATGATACACGAACCGCTTTCCTTCAATTACAAGAACAATTATCAGCGTTTTAATGAAACATTACCCACAATTTTCAGTAACGAGCGACTGTGATAGTCAAGCAATATACTTTAGTGCAAGGCAATTTTCTTTGTAATTTCGATAAAGAACTATTCTTAAAAATTTAACTGCTAAGTTTTGAATGCGATGGTTACTTTTGAAGTTTTATTAGTTGAGTTGTTATTTCGAAAGAAGTCGTCGTTATGAAAATTATCCAATTGTCGAAAAAACAAAACTAAGGGATTGCAGAGGAAAACAAGGAACTCAAGAACGAGATCTGGTGATTGGAAAAAGTGCTTGTTATAACTATAATTTCCATTAATTTCAATTCAAATTTTGAAGCATTTTTCAATAGAGACTATTCCAAAGTTTGATATTAAGTTTTGATTGGAAAGCATGATTACAATTATTTTTGGATAGTTTGAACAATTATATCTGAAGAGATTTTTTTTCATTTGCTCTTAGTTATAGGAAAATTCAATTCTTAATTTGTTGTTAATTTTTATGAACTCAAAATGCATTTAGCTGATTCCACTTCCTTCTCTGTTGTTTATTTTTTTGATAATATATTTATAATCGACTAATACACTTCTGTAAATTAATTGAAATACTTTAACATTCAGGTCGAAGAAAACTAATGAGCTCATTAACTGTTGACGTCTAGTAAAATGATGACTTAATTGACTTAGGTATTCTTAATTAGAAACCTATAAATGAATTGCAACAACTTGTTAAATTACTATCTTTATTTATATCAATATCATATCAAGAATGCAAATGAGGTAGTTGCATATATTTCTTGCTGTAGACTAGTAGTTTGATTTCCATTTTAATTATCTTTCAACTGATTTTTAATATATGTGGTGAGAGTATCAAATAGATCTTTGACTATCTACCATACGTAAGAGAGCAGTATTGAAATCAATACCTCAAGTATGGACCACTCCATCATATATCAATACCTCTCATTTGACGATTATAAATAAAAAGTATAGGGGAGCGAGGGGCGCGTTGTTACAGGGGTAAGAAGTTACATGCCATTTTTACCAGGATTTTGAATTCTCTGTTGGACATGATTGGACTCATTCGTTTTCCTATAACGTCGTGGATCACATAAAAACGATCAGTGACCCGTCAAGCGCCAAGTTGCTAGGTTGTCTGCATGTGTCTCAATTTCATTCAAGTAAGTAAAAAATCCTATATGAAATTTTTGATTCCTGATGTCTATACTTTTCATTTTCCCAAAATTTTCAACCTTGAAGGTTCATAATAAATCTACCTTTTTGTGGATTCAGAAACTTGCGTTTCTAACAACTCAACCATGCCACACAGCCCCCTACGGCTCTGAGAAATGATTCTCCACAGCCCCCTATGACTGTGAGGAATATATCTGATGAACCAGAGCTTCGGAAAGGTTACACCGAAATATGTCCTGTGGGGTTTAATAAAATTATTGTACGATAATCTACCTTCCATTTGCAATATTGTTTTTTTCTATTTTTTTGGGAAAGAAAGTTTTTGGCTTTCTACTACTCCGTCTCGATACAAAAAATTAGGGAATCTTCCAAAGAAGAAGGAAGTAATCAATTTGAAAATTAGTAACTCTATACATTTTTTTCTACTATCCCAAAAAAAAGTTTTTGAAATTACTAAAGATCTTCATCAAGTAACAGCCGAATCAATCAAAAAAAAAATGTGTAAATTATTTGATTGCTTTTGTCATATTGACAATTATCTAAAAATTGTAACAACATGCTCCCCGCTTCCCTACGATCGTAAACAGTCTCCCCTTCTTAAATTTTCGTTGTAACGAAATATCAAGGCTTGACAAAATTAACGTGAAAAAGGAATAATGTTTAGCACTTTTCGATAAGGAAGACAATAATGTTGAATCGCCCGTTAATTTATTTAATTTCACGATATAAATTATTTCAAAGATGGCTTGAATATGAGCTAGCATGTTTTGGATGAAAACAACACGACAAGTTGCTATCACACTATAATTTGATTCTATGCAAATCTGAGTGAGATCCAAATTTTTATGGTACCAAAAAATTGTGATATCAATTTAGCAGATATATCAAGATCCACCAAAACATTTATCAACCAGCAAAAAGAGAATTCGTCCCGTCCTCTCCATATTGCTCGAACTGCCTCTCGCTAATTTCTGTAAGTCGAATACTTTCGGAATTATTAGCTATACTGCGAAATTTATAATAGTTGAGCTTCTTCGACAGAGTTTCATGACGTAGACAAAATCCTCACGTAGGTCAAGGAAAGGGACTGCAGTCGCCTCATTTTTATTCAAATTTCTCCTATGCCAATGACACATCTATAGTTGTAACTGGAAATACTTGGGACAAAGTGTACACAGATTATGAAGAGGTATTGCAGAATATCCAAGTATGGCTAAACTACAACTTATAACATTTTCAATACTGCTAAGCGACCAACCCAATGAAGATACACTCTGTATACATGAAGTTGAAATTTGAACAGAAATATGATCTTGTCCTTCAATAGAACGAACACAAGAAATAAAATACTTGAGGATCTTTATAGATATACAAGTAAAATGGGATGTCCATGCTGATCATGTAACAAAACGTGTGAGAATGTTGCTCAGAGAGTTTTATGCTTTGAGGGATGTTCTAGACAACAAAATCCGCTCTATCTCTTTCTAGCTGCATCAGTAATGACTTATTCCTCAAATCGACTACAGCAACCCAAAATACATACCTATTTAAAAAAATTATTTAAAAAAATAGACTTCTTTCTTCTGAAAAACTATATAAAGATTAGAAGCTTTTTTCTATATACTTACCAATTCCTAAGCTGGATTTTTATTAATAAACGTAAATGTTAGCATGCACAGCCAAGAACTGAAATGAGATCTGATTTCTTTGGTGATATATTTGCTTCCCCGCATCTAGTAGTGACTCAAGGATATGTTTTTAAATGTCAGTCAGAAACAGAATAATCATAGCACAAGCATTTCTTATGCTTAAGTTAATTCTGAGCTACTGGTTGACAATACATATCTTACAATGTACTCGATTACTGTAAATATCCATCTGAAGTTGCAAATGAAAATCTCAATTCCTTCCAAAGCGTATTTTGTCTCGAAATCGACTATTCGGTACAATGTTTTCCATTTCAAATATCGAGTATTAATTGCCTATTTGAAACGACCATAACTCTTTCAAACCACTAATGAAGTCAGCACCTAATCAGTTTTGATAAATGGGAATCGGCAATAAATTTTAATGCCGCGAGATAACCGAGGAATCGAGCTTCTGTATAAAACTACAAAATACCAACCATCATTTGAATAATTTACTTTTCATATGCGCCTGGCCTATCGGGAGCCTCTCGGGCTAATCGAAAATGTTGAAAAAAAGCATCGCCCGTATAATTGGATTGCTCAAAATGAAACGTCGGGAGAAATAAATTGATAATTAAATATTTACAAGCAGCAGCTAAGGCATTAAAGCCTGTTAATGAAAACGGGTTCATTAATAACGGAAACCACTAGAGCTAGCGTTTATCTTTCTAGTGGACAAAACCACCGTAATTCGAATACAGAGACGTAACCAAATCAAGCATTATATTTAATGACAAATGGTAATCTGAACGCTCATAAATTATGTTAAAAATAATGCTTGATCTTTCATCTGAAATCTAAGGAGGAATTAGTAAGAAACTGCCCATTTTGCACATCTCTTTGAGAGGAACAATACATTTATGGAAGTAGAATTTTTTTCTATATATAATACTCTTCTGAAAAATGAATCTCGTCAACTAAGTTTCCTACTCCTGAATAAAATTAAATAATTCAAACTACATTCTAATATTGAGGCCGTATTCTGATGACGCCAACTCAGTAGCCCCAAAGAAAAATGGCACAGTGCTAGGTCTGAGAAAAGTGTTTGTTTCAGTTCACATAGCCAGAATTCTCTTTCCAGATGGCTCTTTGAAAATCCAGAGAAAAATATTTTCCGGAGAAAGTCAGTTTACTCATTTCCGTTTCTTGTGACCTGGCACCCATATCAAGGTTTTCTATGATTTTTGTTTTGCTGTCTGGTACTTCTTAAAGGCAGTATTACGTTAGAACATGCCCTACCTATGACTTTCAAATAGACGATTTCTAACACTTTATCAATCGACAGCAATTAACTTTCTATTCTCGTATTAATAGACTATTCAAAAGCTTTCGATATAATATTTCATGTGCTTTTAGTTTCCTCCATTGAGATATCTTGGATTCGCGAGCTCTTCTGCCGGTCTGGTTGATAACTATTTGAACAGCAGAACCCAATGTCTCAGTTGGGATAATCAGGCTTCAAATATTCTTGGAGTCTTTGCTGGTGTTCCTCAACGGTCTATCCTTGGTCCTGCACCATTCGTGATATATACGTCACAATTTCCCAAATGTCTTCAATATACTAAAATTCACAGTTACGCAGATGACACTCAAACCTATATGCAATTTCCTGAAAGTTTACTGGCAACAACATGCCAACAAATCAACTGATATGAATTCGTTATTAACCACCTCTAACAATACTGTCTAATAATTCATCCTTCTAAAACTGTTGCTATACTATTCGGGAGGACAGCAATGAGAAAAATATTTCAAAACTAAATTTCGATTTTTCTTGATAACGTTAATCTTAGTCTGTCTAAGCGCACTAAAAATGACAGGACTGGACATTTTCAAAATTATACATTAATGTGGTAAAAGTGGTGAAAAACATAGAAAATTTCAATTCTCTTTTCTTCATTATGGTCTCCTACCACGTAGTAACGGCTACATCTATCAATTTATCGCACTAAAACTCTTGGTTTCACAATAGATCAGTCTCCCAGATTTTCACCTCATGTTTCGCTAATTCTAAAGAGAGGATATTGCAACTTGAAAACGATATATTCGAATAGGAAAATTCTCAATAGAAAGTCTAAGAAATTACTATGTGATGCCTTTGTATTATTTCACGCAAATTATGCGAATACTGTGTATGGCCCAAGTTTGTTACAGTCTGATAAGGGAAGACTACAAATATTACAGAATTCTTATTTGAGACTTATCACTGGAACAAATAGGCGACAACCTGTTTCCCATCATTTGGCTGAATATGGAAACCTGAACGATTTTGTTTCATGATATAATCTCCATGAAATTATAAGAATAGAACTTGAATTCTGCCTTTTGACAAAAATGTAGGAGATATCATTCAAGAATTGTCAGTATTACTTATACCTTGTACTACATTTTGTCAATAAAATCAATTATCATTATTATTACACTTCTTGCTACATCTAGGTAGCCATAGATTTGATGACCGTTTGATAAGATGAGGGATCAGGTTCATTTTCAAATCCTGTCATCTTTCCATAGCATACCCTGATCGTGTCGTAGCTATGGGGAATGTCGTTTGGAAAAAGTCACTTCTTTGGAAAATTTAAGTAGACTCACATCTAAACTTGTTGCTTGTGCATGTTTTCGCCGTTTGATAATACGGATGCATTGAGTCCCAAAACGGCCCAAATTCGGAATGAATTTAGGTCTGTCTTGAATGAGTTCTGAGATGATCTCATCATGTTTTTAGCGTTACCACGACTAAATTTATTATCAGATAGTCGACAACCAGCAGTAATAGAAAAGGTGATAGTACCTCTCTTCTGGGTACAGCTTTTTTGCAATCACTTTTGAAGAATGAGTGAGGATTGTGTGTTCCACCTCTCTAGCCATCACTGTGCGAGGAATTCATATAAGGCATTGTCAAAAGCCCCTCCATGGAGGGAAAATGAGCTAACTAGAATTGTTAGAGCTGTTTATAGTACATTTTGGTTGAACACTTTGCAGTTATTCTTCCTTAACTATGCTGAAGCCCAGAAAATGCCATTCTGAAGGCTCAAAATCAATGTCACTATGTGCGATATTACATACTAATTAATTGAAATCTATAGAAGGTCAAGATTTTTTTTATCACTGTCATAGAAAAAACTACAGTTTTCATTAAGTTCTGCCATAGTCAGAATGAGAGTGAACGAGATATAGTTTCATAAGTAACGTGGAAAAGTGAATAATAATCTCCTTACTTGATATTTCGCAAATGATTTCTGAATTCAATAGATTTTGTTCGATTGGGACTATTTCAATGTAATCAATTCCATTGATTTTTTTTTCAAGTTAGTAGAGTACGTGTAGAAATATAATGTTCAACTCAGTACACTTCGAACTTCACTGTTCAAGAACTCTTTCATTTGGAGAACTGCGTTTCTGTAGAATAAAGTTTCTGAGAAGGTTTTTTCAAATTGATTTAAATTTCAGCGATTTAAATCCAATGTGAATCGCTATTTTCGCAGATTTTCCTGTATTGCTTGTGTTTTGTCCTTGAAAAAAAGTATTATTGAAGTTCAGAAAAAGATTATGCATTTGGAACCAAAAATTGAAAACCTCACATTTCTCTTTTGCATCAAAGAACTCCTAAATTATACCCTCATAATGTATTTACTCCAGTGATGCAACAACTATTGATGCAGTAAACCGTCTGCCATTATTTGATAATCGTACTTATTTCTTCGTTACCATCATTTGCAATGGCACAAGCTTTCACTGTATCCATTTTATTTATTTCAAAACTATTCGGTTAAAGGAATATTGGAATATGATATGGTTTAGCTCACAATTTCAAACACGTGTAATGTGTTATACTTCACTCTTTCTCATTTATATAATTATTGTTGCAGTTGCGACAATTGTTGCGAGAAATTTTTGTTGGCGTTTAATGATTTCACTGAAAATTATGGGAAGCCTTGAAAACGTCAAAATAGGGGTTAGTTGAGTTCACCCTCTTTGTTTAAAACTTTTGATGTGTTCACACTTTTGACATTATTCTTTTCATCGCGGTTTCATGAATATTTTCAATCCTCACTTAGTCATTATTTAAATATTCTTTTCTACCAGCATTATACTATAGAAACAAACTTATAAAAGAGTTATAAAACAGATCCACACATGTACTCGATAAATAAACTTTTTCTTTAAACTACAGAAAATAAACTGTTTTCTTACTTGGCTATGCCATAATAAACATCAGTGTAAATACATAATTAAGTATATTTGTCTGAGAAGTTCGATAAATATTGAGACATGGCTTGGGAATAATCGCCTCGTGTTTGATTTTATTAGAAAAATAAGTCAGATTGTTTCAAATATTTGGATTACGTGAAATAATCACTAATTTATAATTAGACTGGAAAAAGAAATCTCATCCACTTTTACGGATATATTTTTTGTTGCTTATCTAAACTAAAATAACTTGAAAATAAAAGGCAACCGATTGACAGTGTTTTATTTTATTTTTTTTTATTTAATTAACGTATTGGTATGTACCTATTCCAGTTATAGGTAAATGTCTATAATTTTTTATTTAATGAGACCAATGATCAAGGAATGTATAGAACATATGGAGCATTGAATCTAATGCCGTTGAACCTGATAAAATAAGTACCTATTGAAATGTTCTGCTGCCCAATAATATTATCATTTCCTATTTATTTAACTACTGTATACAAAACAATATCTATTCTTATCAATCTAGTATGAATGCATTAACTTTGCTCAGAACTAATCCCCACAATCGCTTCCAGTGTGTTATATTAAACGATAAAATTCTACATTTCTCGAAATGAGAATTGGTGTTCCTCAAGGATCAATTTTAGGTCCATTTCTGTTCGTTTTGTACACATCTTAATTCTCAAAGATTTTAAAAGACACGTCCATGCATTGTCTTGAGACAATGTTATTTATCTAAACTAATCTAACTTGCAAACTGAGTATCTTTATTGAATAACTAGTGTATTTCTGCTAATGCTTCCAAATCATTTATCATGTTATTCGGCGAAACAACTGAGTGAATGAAGGAATTGAGGAGTCAACGCTGTTGAAATGATGATGATTTCGTCATAGGCAACAAGATGCTTATACTTATAGCAGTATTACGTTAGAACCATGTAGCGAAACTAGTTTTTTTTAAATAAATCACCTGAGAATTATCTCTGCAATATTATTAGAAATGCTTTCGGGGTGGAAAGGGTTCATACTTGGGAGACTACGGGACGGTGCAACTATAATATTTCAAATCGAATCGTCTAGTCGGTTTCATCAAGACAAAAGTCTGGCGCGATATGAATCCCTCGCGGAATTAATTCTCCTGTCTCCCATTTTGAAACCACTCCAGAATTCGCTCCCGAATCATATCAAATCTTCCAATTTATCAGCGAGAGTTGGTAAGAAGCCGACGCTCTATACGAAACAAAGCAATCTCATCAAGCGATACCATCGCACATTATGACGTATTATTAGCGCATTACGGCTATTGGAGAGCGATTCAATTATTGGAATTGCGCCGTTGCGGAGAGCCAGGAAACTACGATCAAATATCGCAGATTTTCACTGGAGATTACCTTGTTTTCTTTCTCGGGATCCACTCCACTCGCCCTCGAAAGCTCACTTACTAAATTTAATCAAGACTCGCTGTACGAACGGTTGAATAACAAACACTGCTAGAACTGTTGCTCCTAGAAATCGGGAAGATTTTCGAATGCCACATTTTCGGATTTTCCCACACGAAGATTTATGTGGGGGATACGTGGATATCACTAAACCGGCTCTGATATAGTTTTGAGAAGGTGAAAAAGTACAAATGGCGAAAAAATAGAAAGTGTGGACAAATATCCCAGCATTTCCACTAGCTATGCTCAGTAGGCATTATTAATTCTTTCTTGGCATTTATGAGACTTCACTCCCCCGAAATGAAAAAACAAAAATGAAAAAACTCTTTGAAATTAAACAAATGCCATAAATACCAAGGATAACTGATCCTGGGGTACGAATAATTTCATCGTGGGTCCACTGGACGAAGTCCCAAACAGAAAAGATCACGGTAGCCTGGTGGGTTAACGTGGATGGCTTGCTCCACTCAGTCAATCGACCACTGTGTGAACCGGTGGTTCGAACCGCAAGGTCGGGCGATCGATTTTAACTTCCTATCTTTCAACACGTGTTAGGAACCACACGTTAGAAGATGAGACCTTGTTATTTCTCACAACAAATTTCGAATTTTGAAATTTGTCGTTCATAGGGGGCAACAGCTGGTTACCGTAAAAATAGATTTTTCATTAAAAGATACACCAATACTCTAAAGGAAATCAAAATCACTTTAACGAAGGTGTCGAGTAGAGATACAGATATGCCAAGAAAATAACATTCAAAACATTTATCTCATATTTCCCAACGTTTCTACACTGTAAGATCTGGTGATGTTGTTTGCCGGTTAATAATTACTTCCCCGGCTAATACCCCGATATATATTGAAGCATATCCGACCTCAAAGTGGTCCCCACTGAAATTATATTTGATAATTGTGATAATTATTATGAACGGTCATCATTATCAGCTTCAAGCTTATGACATAAATTCCGCTATAAATAGAATATCTACAGGAACTAAAATACTTTTGATTTACAGAACATGTTTTTTACGAATGGAAATGCAAATTAACAGAATCACCCTGAATAAAGTTTACTCGAAATGTCTGAAGGAAATTGATATCTACATTGAATTTTCTATGAAAAGTTACCGAGTCAAATTTAGTTTCAGTGTAAAGTAGGGTAGATAGATAATTTGTTTTTAATTAAGTAGGGACCTTAATATAAAAATCACGTACATTTGTGAAGAATAACAAAAATATATACTTGAATGCATACTCTTTTAACTATAGGTAAGCACAATAGGCCTAATACAATGTTTATTTTGAAATATAACATTTCATTTCTTTTTCAAAAATAAAAAGAGTTTCTGCAGAACATTACCAGGAAAATTAATAAACTGGTTGAAACAAAAAAATTGAGAATTCATTTATGCGTGGCATTATTTGCAAGTTATATGTTGAGTGTAATAGTCTTATAGATATGGTGGTTCAAATTTGCTCAATATTTTCTAGAATAAAATCACTGAAAAATGAAATGAATTTTAGAACACATTCAACTAACCCAAAGCAGATAACATGAGGCTGATTGGTGTATAATGATAACATCTCATTATTCGTATTCCTCAATTCTGAAGTTTTTGTAAATGCCCTAATTTATTCAAATTAAAATTATATGACACTGTTGCACAATAGCCAAAATGCGGCTGACTAAAACTTCTATAAACAGTGAAAACAGGAAAATAGTACAACCCTTCAGAAAGTGTTTTAATAAATTCGAAATGCTAGTTGTATGGTGAACTAGTGTATATATGCATCTGTAGAGTAGGGAGGGTGAGTGTAAGCCCACAGCACTTAAGCCACATGTGACCCATTGCACATCCTCCCGAGGAGTTGTCCTCCTGGGTCATCGTCCATCCTGTCTTTTCCAGGAAGGTGGGCAGGTCACTT
>WOGM01000847.1:0-11160 GCA_015342125.1 Leptinotarsa haldemani | reverse complement strand
TACAATGATTTCAAAGAGAAGTTGCTTGTCTATAAATTTGAATCAGTTGATACATAATTAATCAGCCTTCATATTCGAAATACAGGGTGATTATCCTACAAACATGAAAAAAGATCGATGTGAGTTTTTGACCCGTAACAACTCCCCCTTCACTCCCAGGAAAATTTCTTCTGAAATTTTTCCAAGGTCGTATCTGTTGGTTAAACTCAATATCGAAGCAATTGCAACTTCCGAAAAAAAAAACTGTAATAGAATACTACCTATATAAAAAAATATTCACAAAAGAGAACTTCGTGTAAGGGAAGTGATTTGATTACTAATCCTCTCCAAGCTACGTTACGAATATTCAGCACAACCTCCTTCAACAAATCACAGTTGTCCAATAACTTAACGTCTGAAATACATCCAGAAAACTTGATCCACTTACAACAAGTGGCCACGATCGACACTGTGGTGAGTTCCAGATACTGTATAATCATAACATCCTTACACGAACTGAAACTTGAACTATGCTGCTGTCAAATCTGGTTTCAAGTCTTTCACATTCCAAACGCCACCCTTCGAACCGCGGAGTCCACGCAATTCGTAAGTCCATGGATTGAGTCTACGATGGATTTTGAAAGGGCCTAAAAATTTTGGTGCGAATTTCGCTGTGAAATACCGTCCAGCATCAGAAAGAGGAAAGTTCCTGCGCCATACTCGATCACCAATCTCATACTGGACATCACGGCGACGTAGGTTGTACGACTTCTGAGCACGCTCCTGCGCTTGATCTAATCGTTTTCTAACATCTTTAAATACTTCTTTCAAAGCGGAAGATCTCTCTTCGGGTGAAGGTGTGTCCGTATTATCCGAGATGTCGGCTTCAATTATCGGTGGTGGGTTGTGATCTGAGCCATTGAGAACCATTTCACGACCATGGTTTATGAAATATGGGGTCTGACCAGTACTCTCATTTCGAGATGTTCTGATTGCGCAAGAAACCTTGGGTAGAAGTATGTCCCAAGTTCGGTGGTTATCTTTCACAAATGATGAAATCATGGTTTTCAAGGTACGATGTTGGCGTTCACACGCATTTGCTTGTGGATGCCAATTTGGTGACTGGATAAATTTTACGTTGTATTTTTGTGCTAATTCTTTAACTTTTCTACCAGCTACCTGCTTCCCATTATCCGATAAAAGAAACCGTGGCACTCCATAAACCAAGAAAACATGATCTTCCAGAAGACGAACGATTGTTCTAGCATTGGCCGATCTCATTGGTAAAAACACGCAATATTTAGAAAAATAATCTTGTACGCTCAATATATACATATATCCGGAAGTGGACTTAGGCAACTTACCAACAATATCAAAAGTCACAAACTCCCAAGGTCTTGTGATATCTGGACGGGTGGAAATGAAACCGGCTGGAGGTTTTTGCTCCGGTTTTTGAGTTGCACATACCTGACAGTGTCTGATGTAATTGGCAACATCCGACCTTAACTTTGGCCAATAGAATTTGTTACCAATTCTACTAAAGGTTTTATAGATACCTGCATGTCCGGCGATCGGACTATCATGATAGTCTTCCAAAATTTTTCTGCGATGGGACTTCGGTACTACAATTTTCCAGTCATAGACAGCACTATCAAGACCAGGATACTGACTCTGCAGCTTTTTGTAAATAGTCCCATTGGAAATCCTCCAATTAGGAAAATTTAAAGGACGTAAAGTTATATTCTGTATCATTCTGGAGTACCATGAGTCCTTATAATCGGGGAAAAGATAATCACTTTCAACGCAAACTTCATCCAAAACAGGAACTGATCTTGACAAGACGTCTGGCACCACATTATCCTTGCCTCGTCTATGGACAACATCGAAATCATATTGTTGTAAACGAACACTCCAACGTGCTAATCTTCCACTAGGATCTTTTAAATTACTAAGCCACATAAGTGCAAAATGATCAGTTATAACCCTAAACTTTGTTGCTTCTATATATGGTCTAAATTTTTCTATCGCCCATACTACAGCTAAGCACTCCTTTTCAGTTGTGCTGAATTTCCTCTCAGAATTGGTGAGACTGCGACTGATAAAACTAACGACTCTCTCTCCATCAGGATAAGATTGTGAAAGCACTGCACCAAGACCAAAATTACTGGCATCCGTCTGAACAATAAAGGGACGTTCGAAATCAGGGCAGCTTATAACTGGGGAAGAAACTAATTTCTCTTTGATAGAATTGAGTGCCATTGTGCATTCGTCGGTCCAAACAAATTTTACTTTTTTCCGTAAAAGATTTGTAATAGGTGCCACCAGTGATGAAAAATTGGGGATAAACCTACGATACCAGCTAGTCATACCTAGTATCCTTCTCACTTCCTTGACGCTAGTTGGATTAGGTATATTCAGAATAGCTGAAACCTTTTCTGGGTCGCAGCGCAAGCCCTTACTGTCTACCACATATCCTAAAAATTTAAGTTCTTCCCGGCAGAACTGACATTTCTCTCGACTGACTGTCAACCCAGCAGAAGATAACCTAGTGAATACTTCCTTCAATATTTCTAGGTGCTTCTCGAATGATTGTGTTACTATCACGATATCATCCAAATAGACAAACACATAAGGCTCAAGATCTACGCCTAGAACTCTATCGATAAAACGCTGCCAAGTTGCTGGAGCGTTGTGCAAGCCGAACGGCATTCTACAAAACTGAAACAAACCCCTTCCTGGTACTGTGAATGCAGTTACGGGTTTACTATCTGAAGACATCGGGATAGTCCAATACGCACTTTTTATATCAAGCGATGACAAGTATTTGGCATCTCTGAGTTTGTCTAGCGTAGTCGAGACAAACGGCAGAGGATAGGCGTCCCTCTCTGTTACTGCATTCACCTTGCGATAGTCGACGCAGAATCTGTAACGTCCATCTTTCTTTTTCACCATCACAATCGGCGATGCCCACGGTGAAGAAGAAGGCTCCACTACTCCGAGTTGCAACATTTCGTCTAGTTCCTCGTTAACATGCTTCTGAAGAGCGGGCGAGATCGGGTAGTAGCGTTGCTTAATTGGATCTGCCTTGGTAACAATTTTATGTTCTACACAAGTCGTACACCCCAATCCTTCTGGCATTTCTGAGAAAATCTGTCCAACAATAGACTCAAGTTGGTTCACTTGATCGGAACACAAGTTTCTATGGTCAGTAATAGCATCTATTTGATCATCACCTCCATCAGAGAAATTCCACAAACCCCTTCTAATATCAGGGACTATCCCCATGCTCTTCCAAAAATCAGAGCCCAATATAAGTAGATGAGGTAGAGAGGGTATAACAAGTACATTGATCACTCTAACCTGAGTCTCTAAACAGAAAGGTACATCAAAACTACCTAGAACCTGACAACTACTTCCGTTTGCCACGTTACAACTTGTCACAGCACTAGGTAATAGTTTCAAATTAAAACTTTTAAAAAGCTCGTACCCGTTTTGGCCCAAGATCGTTCTTGAGGCACCAGAGTCGAGCAACCCAAGAATCACTTGATCAAATATTTTTACCTTTAGGTAGGGACGTTCATCTCCGATAACGTTAGCAAGTATGAAATCTAACTGAATCTGAAGCTTCTGGTCTAAATCAGTGGATAGGCTCACAGGACAACTTACCTGCGAGCCATCTGCAAGTTTCCCGAACATGAAGGGCAATTGGTGGAAGTAACATTTGGGTGACCACACCTGTAACAGTGCTTGGTTGCCGGACTTCGACAGTTGCGTTTAACGTGACCATTTTGCCGACAGTTCCAGCACACAATAGCGCGAACAGGTTCTTGAGTAACAGTGCCAAGAGCCAGACCCTGAGGTACATCACTATCACGGATCATTGTTGAAGGTAGGGAGGAATCGCTTTCCATGGCCAGTAAAGTACTGACACGTTCCTCTCGTCCTTTAGAGTTTTCCACTAGCTGACATAACCTAATTAGTTCGGATACGGTTGTAACTTCTTGTGCCGAAATCCTCTGTTGAACATAAGGTTGTAGGTTTCGACGAATATGAAAAATGCGAGTTTGCTCATTAGGCTTGGCTGAAAGTTTATTGAAGAGAGACTGCATTTCGGCAATATAGAGTGCAACTTTCTCTTCAGGATGTTGGACTCTATGTCGGATGTTTTCCCAAAGGTCTTCCTGAAAGTCGGTTGGTAGGAAAGTATTGCCTAAGAGGACGGTAAGATCATCCCAGGAATGCCATATATTCACATTCGCATTTACCCATGCTTTTATTTTATCATCAAAGAGTAAAATATATACGCCCATTAGCTGCTCTTTTGACAAGCCACAAGCAAGACGAAGTTCCTCGACTCTTTCTAAAAAGTCTGACACATTAGAATTGCCATCAAACTTCCGTAAATTCCATCTCGATACTATATCAAAAACTTTAGATCGATCTTCAGAAAAAGAATAACAAGGAATTCGACCATCTGAAACCACTCTCTCTGAACGTCCAAAGCTACCGGGAATCCTATCAAAACCTTGTAAAATATCATTTTTACAAATACCAGAGGTTTGACTCATCGGCTTACCCTGTATGTATGTATCATATTTAGGAGGTATTGCCATACCTGAGAACGTTACGGTGGTATTAGAATGCTTTGGTTGTGATATCATAGTTATGGTATCAAAATTTTGAGTAGTGGTCTTTCCAACTGAATTCGGAAATTCTCGATTACCGTCCATCCCTGAACGACTTCGAAAAGGCTCTGAACCATTTGGCAGTAGCCCTATTCCGCTTCCCTTTGCAGAATCAGCAGTCTTCAGAAGGCTTTCTAAGTCATCATTGGGTAGGTCCAAGATTGATAAATTATGATTTGAAACAGTGGTAGGACTGGATGCAATTGTTGAATTCAGTTTCGGTGGACTTTCGATTCGTTGTCGTGATAAAGAAACCATTTCATCTAACAACGTTGTCATTTCTCCAACCTTGATCAACAGCTCACCCTTACGCCCTGCCACGTTTGGATCTAGTAATCGATTCAACCTACCAACAACATGCAATACCCGCGATTGAATTCGTTTATACTCGTTTTCAGCATTTTCGAGATGAAAATTTCCGACTTCCTTATCCAAATCTCCAAGTTTATCATAACAAATTTGTATTTCTTTTTCTGCATCTATCTTTTCTGAGCATGTGAACGGAATTCCACCAAGTTTTTCTATTTTCAAAATAGCCCTCAATCGCTGACGTTTTTCCGCTACCGTACCCTCATATGGTAACCCTCTAATGTGCAATTCATAAGAAAGTTCATCACTATGAAGTCGACTCACTTCCATAGTTCATACACAACGAATAAACAAAAAAAATATATGATAGAATAGGTATATGAACACTTCCACCCTTTCCTTGCAAAAAAAAAACAAAAAAAACGCTCCAAGGTGAAATAAATCAAAGAAAAGAAAACAATAAAAATGATCCACGCTTGTAAGTATACCACTGTTGGGTGTTACAATTTTTCAAATATTGTTCGGTTTCGGAAAAAAAACACTAATGGGACACCCTGTATATCGAAATGTATTCTGACACAACTTTGCTTTGAAATTTCAGAAAACAGAATTGTAAGTTATATTGGCTACTACAATAATTAAGTTTACCTTATAGTTTTTGAAAAAAAAATGCGACTTGAATAAATAATTCAGAAGCAAGAAAGAAAAAAAAAGGTTGAAATTGAAACAAAAAATTATTGTTGGGCGCCAAATATGTTACCACGCGGCTTCTACTACCTATTTTATACGGTTTCCAGGAGCTCAACCACTGATTGGTCACCGACTAACTCAGAGAGTGGGCGTGAGTCATAATTGGAGTGAGGAAAAAAAAATGAGCGCCACGTGATTTAAACCAATCAGTAGTTCATGTAAAATACTTAATTCACAAAATAAATCACGAAACAGTGAATTTGCATAAGCAAGAATACCATACAAACCAAATTCAGATAGGCGATGTGCCGTTATCAAACTTCCAGTTATGGTTACAACAAAATTTATGAAATGAACAAAATAAAATGGTTCAGAGACAATTTATTTCGACCCAGCAAAAAAGAATTAGGGACGTCAATGTTCACGTAAATTATTGTTGTGAAACTTATGGCGATATTTTTGATATCAAACTTAGTAACACTTAATTTTATACCTCCGTATAGATCTATATTTCGGCTAACATACTTTTCCAAATATATCGTAATTTTCAACAAACCACTTAATGGAACTTCATGTCTTCAGTGAACTTAATTATAAATTGAAAGAAAACTATAAATAAATATCAGTCGTTGTTTTATCTTCAAACAGGGTAATGCCCAATTGGATTTCGCTTGAACGATTGCTTGTGGAAGCAATAATAGAATCTAAATTTACTGGACCTGGCTATCGATGTTGGAAACGATACAAACATAAAACTTATCTTTATGCCACCAATTCCAGGATAAGTCTCAGGATACACAGGTCTCCAGAACCGTCTTAACAGCCCAACTTATTTGTATTGGTAATCACACCTTTTCTTTGTGGCCTTGAGATGTGTTTTCCGAAATCCAAAAAAAAACAAATCTTGAAACACGTTTTCGCATTCATAACCAAATGCATAACACTCTATGAGTGAATAGATATCCCAATAGGAAAATAAACAAAATCATATTCTCACTACGAAACAGAAAACCAGCATCAGGTACAGCTACGTAGGTACATCAGTCGAAATCTTTTTCAATCGCTCGCCAATTCCTTACTTCAATAAGCCTGGTTAGAAAAACTATTTGAAAAACAATTGATATATAATTAGGGTATAAGCGAATGGGATATTTTATTCGACAATGGTCGATAAAGCGCCCGTTAGATATATGACCCATTCTGCAATGATTTCAAAGAAAAGTTGGTTGTCTATACATTTGAATCAGTTGATACATAATTAATCAGCCTCCATATTCGAAATACAGGGTGATTATGCTACAAAAAGTAAAAAGCTCGTTGTGAGTTTTTGGCCCATAACAGAGTGTATGCATAAAATTCCCAAAATTGAATAATCTCACTGAGACGATAAAAATGAAAATAAAATCTAGAAAAAATGTGAGGTGTAAAAACTGCTTCTGCTTCAGCCAAACATTCGCTTGAAAATGTCCCTCACTTCAATTTCCAAAATAATCAAAAACTAACAAATGTATCAATATTCAACCTAAGAATTTAATCTATTCACAAACGTTTGAATATCAGACTTTCTTATTATAAACTTCAGCTTTACCCAAATTGTATCTTTTTCACCCACAATCCCTCAAGACTTTTCCGTAACCTTTTGTGCTGTGACCGATCCCCAACAATTTCCCGCTCGGAATTAAGATCATCTTCATGTCGAACGTCAGAAAGGAAGTACAACAATAAATAAAGATAGCAATTAGCTAGCATAACGCATCGTCATTAATATCAAGGGCGAAGAGATCCATTGTGATGAATGGAGTTTGAATGCGATAAGTCATCCTGAAGAAGAATAATTCATCATGCTAAGGAAAGGATGATATTTCTCTTTGCGCTCCTCCGACGTCTCCTAATGGGGATGGGGGTGTGTTCATTCGAAATGTAAAGATGATGAGTCGGTTTCGAAGCAGTTTTTGTGATGGGGTGGTAGGAGTTTCGGTCGAATTTCAATTACTAATGATGTGGGCTACTCTTTGTGAAACAGGAACGGTTGAATTCCATTCGAGCCAATGAAAATGTCATTCACAACTGTACTCAGTCAAGGTTATTTTAGAAACATATAATTAGGTGTACTACTAATTGAAATTTTACCATATGTATGTTTATATCTGGCTAGTACTACGAATCACGCATAAGCTGACGAAGCTTCTGTGATTTCTTCATATGTATATATTTTTCGTTATATTCAATCCCAATCAGTGTCAATAATCACACAGCTTATTTGAAGGTCACCATGGTTAATGTTATAATACTTTATCTACCATGTTGGCTGTGATCAAGAAAACTGTTTTCAGCTTCCATCCGGGACTTCATTGAAGGAATCACTGGTGGCATTTTATACAATTTATGTTGTTCTTATCACTTATTTTCGTTTCAAGGTTTCACAATGTTTGCATTTCAATTTGGAACTCTTCATATTTCAGATATTTCTCAGCTTAATTCTAACTTAGCTTCTAGTCCGATGAAATTACAAAATCTATTACCGAACATGTTTTTTACATGTTCATATTTCAAAACAATATCTGGTTTATTTCTGTGCAATTCTTTGTGACTCATGTGATGTGCTGGTGAGTGCTGTTAGCCAAGGGACGCTCTGTCAACCTTGGAATGAATTATTCTATGTCCCAAACTGGCTCTGGTTTTCACTCACTAATTAAACTTATGGGTTTCTTTAGAAAACTGAATCTATTTAGTCAAGTTTGAATATATGCGAGCCACAATAAATCCTCGCGGATTGCAGTAGATACCTACTCACTTTGCACCTAATCTACCAAGCCTGCACATGTGTTGTTCACGTTGGTAATACTGATCACAGTGTCTACAATATGTTGGTACATTATTCCACTCCCTGGTATATTCTAGTCTTCACACGTTCCAGTATAGTTGGGCTGCTACTGTTCCATTTTGCGCCCAACAGCGTCTGTTTATTGGGCCAATTCTGGATTTCATGATTTTGGCTTTTATGTAGTGAGTAGTTGACTGCAATAGCTTTTCTCTGGCATGCAGTTTTTGATGCACCAGTTTTTTGTTTCAGGATTGTTGTAGTGAGAAATGTCCAGGTGTTGCTAATATTTATTCTAGACATCTTTTTCTAAGTGTCAATGGCTTTTTTCCCCAATTTATACTTTCCTGGTTTCTGATTCATGTTGATAGGTTTTTTGTGTGTTCCACATAGTTTCGTCCGAAAATTCGGAATTCCATACCCCTGTATCAATTTGCGGTGGTTTGGATAGTTGTTCCTGATTCTTGGTCAGTCATTCTATCCCAATTTATTATTTTAACATGTTAATATCCATTCTATCTCAGAGTTGTGTTCAATGTCTTTTTTTCCACATTCTTTGGAGTATATTTCTATTTCTCTATTCTGTGATGTAATCGTTGGTGATATTTGTTTTCACAATCTATTGTTGTAAAATTAAATGATCTTCAATGCTATATTTTGTTGAATCCATCTGATTTGTCTCTCAGACTAATGATTTTCTGTCCCAAATTTCCATCTCCACAAAAATCATAAAAATATACGAATCACTTTATTTTCAAGAAACGCATGTATCAGTGAATATGAATTCTCAAACCAATCGTTTTGCTAAATTTTCACATCTAGAATAAATGAATTTCCCATGTGCTTCCATCTGGGATTCCCTCGAAACCGTTATTGAATCGGTTGTGTAAACGTTCAGGTTCTAATATTTGTTTCCCTTTTGTTTGACTTTCATCTTCGTAACGTTTTCGCCGTTCTACTCACCGAAAAAAGGTCAATCGGTTGGAATTTGATTCGATGCGTGACCTACATGGAAAAAATCATAAAACGGCATTATCTTTTCGGCGGAGATGTTGAATACAAATGAGATATATTGAATAAGCGCAGGTTTTCCCGAAACAAACTGGGGAGTACTGAAAAATCCTCTGATTTAAATATATCGAAGGGAGATGAATACGAACCAGGCATTCCAAGATATTACTTTGTTTCACTAGATTTATTTGCATGACCAAAGTAAATAATTACTAAGGTACCATCCATTTATTTTTCAATAATGAATTTTCATTAAATACGAGTAACAGAAAATTTTCGTTCAAAAATAACAATTAATATTGTTCGTTTCTTTTATGATTTCAACAATTGTTTCAAATTGAAAAAGGAATTTTATTAGGAGAAATTTGTTTCGGAAAGAAAGCTTTTATAAAGGTATGTAGATCATTCATAGAAGTTCCAGTAAACATTGAATTACATGATAGAAAAAGTATTCACATATTGATATAAAATGTCACTTACACGGAACACTATCATCCTCAAAGGTGTACTTCGAAGTTTTGGGACAAGATACTTGTCTTATGACTATGACTTATGACTAAATAGGAAGCCAGAAAAAAAATTGCCCCAAAAAAATATCTATTCCATTTTGGACATTTTATCAATTTATCCATTTATGACTCCCCATCTGAAAATTCATTAGATTTATATATTTTTGGCATTTTTCTTGTACCATCTTCTGTATTCAATTGGCATTTTTTTGCTAGGTTGAATATTTTCTCCCGCATTGTTTTGCAGGGTAATTTTCTCAGGAATCTTATTTTTAAAGCTGTCTTTTCAAGTTCAAGTAAACATTTTAAGCTTCCCAATTCAATAAAAAATTGTCTGTACACTGGTGATATCGTTTCAAGCTTGACTTTGTTAATTTCTTTCTTTGTTTTAAAAATGCCCTTCTATCTTTATAGGTGAAAATGAATCTTCGGGTCTGGCGAAGTGAGAAATATCGGGAGATTGCTAGTTGAGAAACTGTTCTATTGAAGAAAAAATGTTCCCAATAGATTTTCTTCTAAAACTGTTCCAAACCGTATATAACGTTTTGGAACAGTTTCGTTCAATAATGCCCTTATTGTACTTTTAGTTTGATTTACAACCATTGTTATCACCCAGATACATAATGGTTATTTTTCAATGTCTGACACTATTACAACTAGGGTGGATTTTTGAGTTTCTAATTCAGTTTTGAATAATTTCTTTTCTTGTTATAAATATTCAATAAATTCCTTTCATCTTTCTATTTTTGTTAAAATTTCAATTCATCTTTTTCAAATGGTATTTTTCCAAATTTATCAGTAACTTTTTCTATTTACATAGTGTTTTTTACAGATTAATTTATTAATTTTTGATAGTTTATTACTTGATATAGAGTGATAATACTCCTTGCCTTTTTTGCCAACCCTAACATATCCAAATTACTTTAATTTTTCAATGTATAATCTTGAAAAATATTATTGCTTCTACTTTTTTTAACAGTATCCTTAAAAACGAAACCATTTTATAATTTATTTGTTGAAAAATATTAATTCTAGAACAATCGCCAGCACATTAGAATATTAAATAACTTTAACATTCTATTTTTGGGAAAGAAAGTTTATGGCTTTCTACTACTCCATCTCGATACAAAAAATTAGGGAATCTTCCAAAGAAAGG
>WOGM01000846.1:0-11165 GCA_015342125.1 Leptinotarsa haldemani | reverse complement strand
AATTGTTGTATTTTTATTTTATTTTTATGGATATTTGCCAATATTCGATAACAGAACAACTGCCTTGTATCAAAAATAGAGTTCTCTGAGTATAGCGAGTCACTGGAATATCTTATGCTTTATTTAAAAATTATTCGCAGAATCCATTTTTGTACAATATTCAGATTATACAGATTACTTTCCGCCACACCTCCCCAACCTAAGATTCCATAACTCAGCTGTGATTGCACAAGAGCAAAATATAATGTTTTCATATTTTTCTTATTCAGGAATTCAGTAAGTTATCTGAACTTACTTAGTAGACCCCTCATTTTATTTTTCACATTCTCGATGTGATGGTCCCATCTCAAATGTCTATCTATTATTATGCCCAAATACTTTGATCTATCTTTTTGTTGTATGCTCGTGTTATTGTCTATTATGAGAGGTCCTAGATTGGGTAAGTGATTGGAATACGAGGTAAAAGGAAGATAATACTTTTTTTGCCCGTTCATCGTGAGCTTATTGTCACATATGTCACAGTCACATATTCCTTTCAAGTTTCGTTCTGATTTTGCCTTTAAATCTACCCAGGTTTCTGATTCATACAAAATAGCCATATCATCTGCAAAGCTAATGAGTTTACCTTCAGATCTAGATGACATTAGACTGTTCACATAAATTGTGAATAGAAGTGGCCCGAGCACCGTCCCCTGTGGGACTCCTAAAGTGACGGTTGTGAAGTCACTTCTAATTCCTTCAATTTCAATCATTTGTTCACGATTCATTATGTAGTCGTTGAATAAATTGTAGGCTGGCCCTCTTATGCCGTAGGAATAATTTTTTTGTAGTAGACGTTCATGGCAGACGGTGGCGAAGGTTTTCGACAGATCTACGAAAATGCATATGAATGGGTATTTCTTATCTAGTGCTTTATATATCCGATGTTAAATTTAATATGGCATCTTCTGTACTACCACCTTCTCTAAATCCATATTGATTATCAGATAGTATACCAAATTTTTCTCAATATTTGTGAATTCTTTTCTTAACAAGTTTTTCAAGAACTTTCGAAAAAACCGATAACAAAGAGATTGGTTGATAATTTTCTATTTTTTCTTTGCTTCCGTTTTCGTGTATAGGTTTGATAATTCCTAGTTTAAGGCAGTCTGGAAATTCACCTAGCTCGAAACATTTAATAAATATGTATGTTAATGGAAAAGCAATCTGTTCACACAATTGTTTGACTATTTCCGATCTGATTAGATCCCATCCCAGTGATTTCGTCATTTTTAAGTCATTAATAACGTCTATGACTTCTTTTGCATATGTTGGTTTCAAGTATATACTATTCTCAATGTTGTCAATGTCATCTGAAAAATATTTAGGTTTGATTATGTTGTTCGCATAGTTTTCTCCTAGTTTACTATAATGAATGTTGAATTGATTTACGATTTCAATTTGAGATTTTATGATACTTTCATTGATCTCTATGGATTCAATTTTTGTTTGTTTTTCCTGTTCAGGACAGATATCATTGATAGCATACCATAGGCCGCTGGAGGAATTCTGACTCTTTTCTACGATTTTGTTCATATATTCTTTCTTTGCTATTTTTGTAGTTTGTCTGAGACTGTTTTTGAGTATTTGGTATCTTTCTTTCAGCATAATAGTATCAGGATCTGAGCGAAGTTGAATATAAGTATTATTTTTTTCATTGGCTTTATTTAGTATTTCCGGTGTCATTTTATAATGTATATGAGTTTATCCATCATTTCATTTATGCCTTGTAAGTTGTAAATACATGTCCAGTCTCCATTACTTATGTCAGTTTTTAAATAATTGTAATTATTGTACGTTTTATATTTATTCTGTTGATGGTCATTCGTTATTATTTTGCTACAGTTGTACTCCAAAGAAATGTAAAAATGGCCAGTTATGTCATAGTCGAATACATAGGATTGAGAGTTATTTTGCTTATAGAGATTTTTCACAAAAATATGGTCCAAGCATGATTTGCTGCTTGGTCTTGTTATCCTATTTATATACAAGATAAAACTAAATGAATTCAGTAAGTTTTTATAATCCTCTGTTTCACTGATATTGTTTTTGAGTAAATCAATATTTATATCTCCAATAATTATATGGAGTTTTTTATTTTTTTTATCCAAATAGTTATAGAGTTCTGTGTTGAAAATATTCTTATCAGTACTAGGTGATCTATAAATTGCTGTTAAGAGTAGTTTGATTTGATTTATAGTTACATGTAATTCTATAGGGGTTCTATAGGGGTAATTCTATAGAAACTTCTTAGGAAATGCAAAAGACCCAGAATATCGTACCATTGTAGGTAAAATGTTGAAGACTTTTAAGAAACTAGGATGTTTGATGAGCCTGAAAGTCCACTTCACGAACAGTCATCTTGATTACTTGCCGGAAAATTTGGGAGATGTTAGTGAGGAGAGAGAGCGTTTTCATCAAGATATAACATTGATGGGAAAACATTACCAGGGCCGCTGGAACATCAAAATGATGGAAGACTACTGTTGGTCACTTCACCGTGAAGCTCAACAAGAGACTCATCGCAGGAAAAACTACAAGAGGAACTACAAAGAAAAAAGAGAAAGGAAGTATGAACCAATTCCATCAGACTAGTTGAACCTGCATTACAACACTGTATCATTATTTCAAGTAACCTGTAAATAATAGTGATCAACCATAGTGTTTCATTAATTTTACCATATACCGTACAGACTTTAAATTATATAAAAAAGTCAATTTCTCAAGTGTGATACAAAAACTGAGACCATATTTGGATTCAGCACAAAGTAAACAAAGGTTTCAAAAACATTTTTTTTGTTGACCTGTGTAATCATTGGAAGAAAATCTTGTGGTGAATCTGTATGTAGATATAATGAATATTGACGAGTGTCTCACAAGAATATTCAAATATTGATTGAGAGAGAAATATTTTATATTTTTCAGCATTTAGATCTATTGAAGTGAGATATAAGGAACACATAGCACACTTAAAATATGGAAGACCTGAAAAATCAGCAGTCGCCCATCATATTTTGCAACAAAACCATTTTATAGACTTCAGTTCATTAAGATTAGTTAGACAAGTTAACAACAACTGGCAACTAGATGCCTGTGAGAGTATAGAAATAAGTAAACACAATAATATTATGAATAACGATGACGGTGATGAAATATTAATGTTGGGTTTATTGATTACTCCCTGAGGACACATTGCAAAAATAAATTCAGATAGGCAATATCGTGAAATTAATTTTTATATAGCTGAAAATTGTTTTATGTAAACATATATTGTAAAATAATAGATAAGGCAAAATTGCAAAATTAATTTAGGTTGGTATTCCTGCATGAGATGGTTTACCAGTAGAGCGTACCTATAGAGCTTAAATAGGGTTAGCTTCGCGTTAGTTCTAGTTTAAATCTTCCTCTTTGAAGATGATCAGTTGGTGATCGAAACACGTGTCGAGGTGTTAGAAATAACGATTTGGTGTTGGGAAAAAACTCCAGTAATAGTAAAGTAAAGTATTTAGCTGTTCAATTGAGCTAAAATCGAGTAGGAGAATCTTCGTCCTCCTACAGTTGCACTTGAGAATCGTTAATTTTTTTGAGAACAGATCAAATTTCTGTAGTGGAATTATGTTAACTCAACACTGTATAAGAAAACTTTTCACTACCTATATTGGATTCAACGCCCAATATGAATAATATCCAATTAAATTATTTTGAGAGAGAACAAATTGCTGTCAACGATCACAAGATACATATTATTGTGTTCATTATTTTCAAAAATGAACCGAAAACAACCCATTCATATCAGGTCTATCCTACTTCCAGAAACGATAATGAGCGTTGTAGGGCATTGACATATCTTGGTGAACCCACCAATAATATCGCTCGTTTTTTGAAAAAATTAATGATTGGACGTGTTTTACACAACAAATAATAATTCTAGCAAACTCTGGAGAAATCATTATCCATTAAGTAGGTGGAAGGTCATATGATTGAAATATTTCCATTTTATAGAGTACTAATTATGTAGAATTATTTCAGTATTAACACGAACTATCTAGTAGAAATCTCACAATTGAATGTTGCTTGAATGGAATAAAAATCCCAACCTCTCTGATGAATTTTAACTCTGATTGTTATATTTATTGAATTATTTGTTTACTTTTACTCTCTAGTTGATATTTTCACATGAAAAAACATTGTGTTATACACAAATGGGGCAGATATGCTTGTATAATTATTCTCCTGATCATCATAACAACTATCACTCATTTCCGAAACCTTGCAACGACATTTCAGTTTCACACCTGACACCAAACTCCAATCATAACATTCCAGCCTATGTGTATTTCTGATCGTTTTAACGGTTGACTGGGCAATCCAATGCAAAATCGCTTGAAACATTTAGTACTGCCACGAATGATACATGAGCTTGCAAACCTCGCCTCGGGCTCACAACTACTTAGTGGTTGGGGTTGAATCCACAGCTGCGAGCAGAGGTCTGTGGATTACTGATCAGTCTTCGAGAATATGGAGTAATGATGTTTGTTGGATCGATGTTATTGCAGTATGGTTGTTTTTGTCTGTTATTACTTGGTACAGTTACTGTAACTCATGTAAATATTGTTACAGTCAGGTGCATAACAAACGGTCACATATCAAATGTTAACGATATCTAATGTTTAATAATGTTTTTATTTTCAGCCTTCCTAATAAGGCCTAATTATTATGCATTACACGAGGGAAAACGAAGTTATGTTTCAATCCTCTAGGTATGAGGCACCCTTTGGTTCATTCTCATTCAATCATTTTGATATCGCGATTCTATATAGAAAACAACGAACCAATCCAGCATACACGATGATTTTGTGTGTCTCCTATGAAATGCAATTTATCAGAGGGTGTTGTGAACCTAGATGATAGTTACTTTGTTGTTGTGCTCAAAATGAAAAAGTTATTCAAGTCCAAAATTTGTGTACATTTCAAGGAGCACACAAACACAAACTTGTCTAACTTCATAGTCTCAGCAAGGCTTTCTAAATGTGAAGTGTTGCAAAAGATATAATCGTAATCATTATTGCCTTCATCATTTCCTTTTTCAGGATTAAGAACTTAAAAAAAAATCATAATGTATGAAAGGAAGTCGCATACTCGTGTAGTTACAAAATCTTTAATGTAATAACGGTTAAACTAGTTTCCACGATTTTTGATTTGTCAAATTTGTCTCTACACATAATATTAGAATAACCGGAATATTGTGACTGATTTTACTGCAGATGAAGAAGAAGGTTAGGCAACCAAATGTTCCTCAACATCACACTTGATTATACCGTACCGGTGACAGCTAACAAGCTAAAAACACGTGTTAGCGGATTACACAATTTTAAGTGCTTCGTCCATGAATTTTTCCTGTGTTTGATTGTACCAAATCCACTCGCTGGATTATCATTTATATCGAATACTAAGACCGGATGTCACGTAGGTAGCTACAGCTGATGACTCCGTGAATTCGTTTTGTTTCTGAAACCAAGTGTTGCCTAACCTTGCACTTGGCTATATCGTACTGACAGCCAATGAGCTAGAGACACGAGCCTGCGGTTTGCTTAATTTTCAGAGTGCTCAGTCCATAAATTTTCCCTGCTTTTGATTATATCAAATAAACGTTTGATACATTGCAAACGCTTGCTGAACCCAAGAGTCGCTACCAGGCGGCTCGGGTAAGTATAAAAACTTCTCAATCAGATTCAAATTCACATTTTTTTTCAGATTCACTGGGAAACACTTGCTCGCAGTCTTAAGACAGTCGTCTCCGGTCACTTTTTGGGGACCCCATGCAATGAATTACATTCAAGTAAAGTAACGATTAATAAAATGGCAGATAAGAAAGTGAAAGCACCTGAAGGCTGGCTTTCGACTACAGTAGATCAGATGTCAATCTTGCTGAAGTACCAATCAATAAATTGAGGATCGCTCCGGAGAAGTGAGGGTGGATGGGCGGGATGGGATGTTCTGCACACAGTACCCGTGTGGGGAAGATCTCAACTCATGGCACTCGACCCAGGAGGGGGCATGGGCACTTCGCCCCATATCACTTCATGATCAGCAGCGATCGCACGCTTTCATGTTTATATTTAGTACCAGCATTGCATCCGTGCGGAGCCGGGCGGATCGCCAGTAGAAAAAATAGTAGGAAAATGAAGAACGAAGTTCAACACGTTATCAAGAGGTGTGATTCTGTTGATTCGCACGTAACTATAAAAATACCTCCATATATGTAGAAACTTGAATGAAGTGATCTTAATACACTCCGATATAGTTGAGACTGGCCTGAACAAATTGTTATTTCAGTTAATTTGATTTACAGCCACTCTTCAAGTATGCCCACTGAATATATGTGAAGGTTTTTTTTTCCTTACATGAGGATTTGGGTGAATTTTGGATATGCGGTTAGTTGGTACCTCGTTCACCAGATGGAGAGGTGACAAATTTGTTGTTTGTCATTCGTTTGGTTAGAGAAGTGATATTCGGAAAATGATCCTATTTTTGGTTATGGAATATCTTCAACTTTAGGTTGATGATGGCCACTACCTTGCACTGACGAGAGGAGATATAGCCTGAAACCGATCTGCAGAAGTGCCCGTTCCTATAATTGAAAATCGATTCCAGCAGTTATATCGCCAACAACATATGCAGGAAATACTTCTATCTGAATTCCTGAACTAACACGTGTTGGATATATTCCAACGCCATTCATAGAATTAGCCAGGGAAATAGTTGTTTTCTGATAGGTGTCAGTCCATTAACCTACAGTGTAGGTCGAGACTGGCCGGAACTAAATAATAATTTAATTCACAGCCAGTCTTTAAGTATGCTCACTGAATATATGTGAATATTTCCTTGTGGTTTTCAAAGTATCTTTAGCATCAGATCAAATTGTTATTGTTTTCTTCATCATGTCGAGACGGATGAACTAACAATTGTTACCTATTTTTTATGCTTTGAAAATTGTGCTGGTCTAACCTTAAGACCATAAAGTAAAGAGTTCGTGGACTGTATATGAAAATTTTTGGAATTGAATATTTTTCACTAGTTATCAATCACGTTTACATAACGATGTTATTTTAGAGATTTTCTATTGACAAAATGAAATTTATACACTCAGGTGCAACCTCCACTCGAAGTGTTAACAAACTTTGATCTTGAATAACTTTTTTATTCTCAGGCCGATTTTGAAGATTTTTATAAAAGAAGGGAATAATTTCATCCCGGATTGATCAACATCACAGATATTTGTTGATACGACTCGATAATCTGTGATGAAACACAGTTTCTCGATGACACTCATAATTATCCTGTTTGCAGGCCTGGTTATTCTCTATTTATTTTGATGTCACGGTTTACTATGGATTTTATGTATCTTCGTGGTTTATAATGTACCACTATACAAAGATTTGTAGATCATGCAAATATGTGTGAATAATGACTTTTTTATTTTGTAGAAAATCATGATCACTTTGATGAAATGAATAAAAATACTTTTATCTAGTTTCCACTATTCATTTCATTTTCACGACCGGTTTCGGGTTTTACCTCATTATCAAGTATCATGTGAAATTTGAAAAGGTTATATCGATAGTTTTTAGGTAAGCTAGAAGGAAAGTTAGTTGAATGAACAAGGTTGCCAACTATACAATTCAGCAATGAAAATTTTAGGGGTTAAACTCATAAATTCAAGAGTGGAGACCTACCCCCAAACTATCAACTCGATTTATGTAGGTCTTCACTCTTGAATTTATGAGATTAACAACCCCTATAATCTTCAGTGTTGAATTTCATGGTTGGCAGCCTTGTTCATATAACTACCTTGCATTCTAGCTTACCTGAAAACTGCCGATATAACCGAGTTTTCAGATTCCACATGCCAGTTTTATACTCAACAATGAGGTAAAACCCGAAACCATTGGTAATAAAATAATGATAAAAAAACTTTTTATACTAGCTTTTATTTGAGTGCCCTAAAAAGATCGAAATAAAATTTTACATCGCCGGTCGGTCGGTAGCCAAGTGGTTCGGTGTGGGTGTTTTATTCACTCACTCGAATTGACTGCCGTGTTGGTCGGTGGTTCGAGCCCTAGTCTGAACGATCGATCTTCACTTGCTATCGTCCAACCCGTGTTAAGAATCACACGTTAAAAGGTAAGATCTCGTCAGCCCTTAGCTCGCACAAGTTCGCCTTCTGAGGGTTGTCGTTCGTATGGGTGCGACAGCTGGTTAACGGAAAAACAGATTTTAAATAGACAGATCACATTAACCACATTCATTTATGATTTGACAGAATTGAAATTATAATGAAAACTTGTCGCGATGCCTAGAAGAAGTCTCTACATATTCAGTCAGATGAAATTTAAATAAAATTTTAAATCACACCACATTCATTTATGACTTTACAGAATTGGAATTATAATAAAAGCTTTTCGCAATAATTTCAATTTGTAATTGAAATTTTGTAATTAGTTAGGCATCTACTAAACTTTGAGCAATTCATAATGTGTGTGATCAAATGAAAGTGTCGTAAATGTTTAAAATGTGGAACTTTAACCTTGATTTCACGACAAGCTTTTATTATAATTTTAATTCTGTGAAGTCATAAAATGAATGTGGTTAATGTGATTTGAAATTCCATTCTGATCTTTTTACGGCACTCAAATGAAAGCTTGTTGTAAACGTCTTTTTATCATTATTTAATTTATTATTTTTTAGTTCCAATCGACTTTGACTTGGGTGGTAATTTGGTGGAAGAGACACCACTTTTTTCAGCTTAGAGCTTACCCGAAACAACGTTCCGGGTTTAATTTTGAAGTTTTTTTCCTTCTAGACGGGTTGCAGGCCAATGCTAATGACACCCATCTCACCAAATTACATAAGTCATGGTATGCCTCTTGTGCCTGTTGCTCATATTGCGTGATGGACCCTCTTACTTCGAGAACTTAGAGGGTGGTAAATAAGTATATTTTTTACAATGCAAATAAATATGGGTTCTAACAACCTACTACATCATTTATTGTCTTCTTTTTAGAGTCGGGAAGTAGGTATTTAAAGGTAAAAGCTTGATTTAATTTATTTTCTAGAAATATATTTTTTAATTGAAGCCAACCCTGGATGTGGCATCTATTTCATGGTGGGCCTACCTATCATGAAAACATGCGTATACAAAATGTCGTTTCCATGCTATTTACTGCTGAGAAAATCTCTCGTACGGAGGCGATCCTGGCAGCAGCATTAGGTCATGTTTGTCATGCATTGTCATATAAAGCCCGGGAATTGGGTCAAAATAAACTTGCCAGATTTGTTAACATACATACTAGTCAAGTTAAATGGAAGCTTCCAATTTAAAGATAAAATAACTAGTGAAAATTATAAAAAACTGTTTATTTTTCCATTTGATTAAAGAGATAATTCAAAGAAGTAACTTTCACACACAAACTGAAAGAAAAAGCCCTTTCGAAACAACTATTTTCATATAAACATTGAATTACACAAAAGAAAAATACTTTCGAAACAGATACTTTTATATAAATTACACTTATTTTGTTATGATAACATGTTATACGTGATGATAATTGTGAAATTTTCGTAATTAATTTCACTGCACTATAACTTCATCAGGTAATGATAAGTGCATCAAATTATTCTACAATGTCTTTTATATGAAAGTGGGCAATGACAAAAGTCATTAGACAAACAAATGAATCTGGTAACACATATATATTTCGAAAAAATTGAAAGAATAATCGATAAATTATCTAGATTTCAATTGTTTCTCCAAATTGAATCATTCATCTGATGACCTATATGAAAGACATTATAGAATAGTTCGATGATCCTGTAATATATCATCAAATGAATTTCACTGTCAGAATACTTCATTATTATGATGGATATTGTTGATAATTTTCATCAAGTACCGGATGAGAGTATTTATAATATGATTGCACCGATCTAGGTGTCTGCTGCAAACAGAATGTATGGATTTATTATTACACAAATCTCCAGGGATTTCTCGAATCCATCTACATCGGAAATCGCATACAATGCTCTCGTCAAATCAAAATTAGAATATGTATCTATAGTCTGTAATCCATCTCATCAGTTTTATACAGAGAAAGTTGAATCAGTACTACTTCATTTTCTAAAACTACTCTCCTATACGTCAGACAATATCTATCCACCAATTGGATTTTCCCATGGTGCGATGTCAGCTAGATATGCTGCGAATAGCTTGAGTTGCCGTCGTGATTTTCACTTCACAAGTTTTCTTTTCAAACTGATTGATAATGGGCTCATTCAACAATTTTTTTATTTCGTTATTTGAAATTTTATGTCTCAAATAGTACATCTGCAAAAAATCTGAATTTTCACTCATTATCTTCCTTCTCAAATTATTAGTTGAATGTGGTCAAGCTTGACGTCACCAGTCGACTCGGCGACAAGGAAGTGCTGGCGGATAAGCAAAATACGTGTGCAAAAGCCGTAGAGAGCAAGTTGTGTGTTGTTTACTGCAGTGTATGAACTGCGTGAATATGTAACACGTGGTATTTTCAAACCATCCAGCAAATTAAACAAAATACGACGATGGCAGCGATTCATAATTTCCAACTACAGGCCCGGTTGCCACCTCTTGAAGCTCGTTACCTGGTGTGAAGTCAGGATGTTCCGCGGGCAAGCTCACATTTTCAATTGCTCTTGTCTAGTTGTTGATTGACTTAAAAACCGAAAAATTTTGTGGAATACTTGGGAGATGATTCACTTTTATAATATATAAATTTCAATAGAGGACTAAATTAGCCTGAATGAGCCCATTTAATTTTTGACCCACATATTCTGCTAAAACTTAATTTCAATGTACCTAGACCAACCTCTACAAAGGTTAATTTTTTTATCTTTCATTAATACTATTTTGAAACGTTAACCTCTGCATAACATGAGTGTCAAATGCAATTCTGCAAGTTGTCAGCAGTAGATGAACAAGGCGGATTCTGGCGCAAAATCCAATGTATTTTCTTATGGAGCTAAAATTTCTTGGTTCAAACAGGAGTGGGAGAAACGTGTAACGTCATCGACGCAGGCTGGAACGAGTA
>WOGM01000845.1:0-11176 GCA_015342125.1 Leptinotarsa haldemani | reverse complement strand
CCAGTTAGAAGACCTAGAATTCCTAGGCTATATATATATATTATTAGTTATTAATTGTATTTCATCAGTTCGGACTTCCATTGTCTGATATAATATAAATTGATTTGAAAACCCCTGAAAATATATAAAAATATTAACCGAAAATAACAATTTTAATAAACCAAAAAACTTGAAATTAAAAGGAAATAACATACAAGCTACAACCAAAAATAATGAAAAATTGAAATATTAATAAAAAAAACTGAAAATCAAAAAATATCAACAAAAAAAGAAAAATAAAATATAAAAATAAAAATCAAAAACTTCCAAACGAAGTTATGTCACGACGTTTCGATTGTTAGTATCCACAATCGTCTTCTGGTGATAACTGGACTTACTTCTCCGAGATCTGACTATTTATAGACTATTTATATTTTTTGATTTTCAGTTTTTTTTATTAATATTTCAATTTTTCATTATTTTTGTTTGTAGCTTGTATGTTATTTCCTTTTAATTTCAAGTTTTTTGGTTTAATAAAATTGTTATTTTCGGTTAATATTTTTATATATTTTCAGGGGTTTCCAAATCAATTTTGGTTTAATAAAATTGTTATTTTCGGTTAATATTTTTATATATTTTCAGGGGTTTTCAAATCAATTTATATTATATTAGACAATGGAAGTCCGAACTGATGAAATACATCACGAAACATTGTCAACCACCTTCAAACAAACATTAGTTATTAGTTCCTCGTTATTAGTTCAACCGATCGCCAAAGAATAGCACCTAAAGGCTGACTTTCGACAAAAAAGGTCAAATGTCAATCTTGCTGAAGCGCTCATTAGTAAGTTGAGGACCGCTCGGAGAGCGGAAGTGTAAGCAGTGGGGTATTAGGTTCTCCTCGCTAACTAGTTGGGGGGAAGCTACTACTTCAGGGCACTCAACCCGGGAGGGACATGGGGGAGGGTTATCAGTTCCATTTTGTCTTGTGACTTTTTAAAAATGCTTCATTTGTTTTCGGTTGTTGCCGCTTCCTGCTGCCGTTTGGTTCTCCTACCTACGGAAATATGGGTAGTATTTCGGTGAGTTTTTTTATTCTGAAATTTCATGTAATGATTATCTATTTTCGATTATTCAACTAACATGGCTTGTTTTTTCAGGATGTTGGACCCATGTGCATTCGTTGCTGCCTCCAGATACCAAAGAACAACTAACTCCAGGCAATCAGGAGATGAAAATGAAGAGTGTAAAATATCGATTAGGAATGACTGAAATTTGAAACATTTTTTGTCAGTGTTTTGAAATAAAGTTCATACTTTTTATTTTTCTTGTCATTTCAGTAATAAAGTAATTTGTGAATTGAAGGGGTTATATTTTTAGGAGTGATTAATTTTTGGGAACGAAAGTTTTTGGCTTTCTACTACTCCATCTTGATACAAAAAAAGTGGGAATCTTCCAAAGAAAGAAAGGAAGTAATCAATTTTGAAATAAGTAGAAAGCAAAAAACTTTCTTTCCCAAAAAGTAATTTGTCTTCTAAAAAAGGATTGTAGAATTCGAAATATTCGATTTGATTTTGTGAGTTGAAACAAAATACACATTTCATTTTTTGTTATACCAACAAATATAAAAACTTCTCCGACCTCTCGAGTTTCATTCGATGGTTATGAGACTTTTGTTGTAGCACAGATAATGTAATAATGAAGCAACTTATTGTAATAGTTTAATCAGGATAATATGTAAAGCGATTAGTCAACATGAACGGCCATTAACAGAATACACACACAACACAAAGACAAGGAACTACTACACTTGTTCTTATTCTTTTCGATTCAATGGACTCAGCAACTAAGAGTGTCCGGCCAGTTGATATATCCAAATGTGGTCACACTTAAGTGGACCTGGGGCGGGCCAATCCATAATTGGGTTGAAATTACAATCCAGGAACTTGTCAAACACGGCAGGCTAAAAAAATCCAGTTATATTATACAGGCGAAAACAATGGTGGTCCATGTACTATGAAGACATCGTACTAGCATAGGTTTGTTCGCAATGTAAGCACAGAGTCTATTCAGTAGGTGAGCACAACATCGTCAATGGTCTACAATGTCAGCGCAAATCCATGCGTTACAGCTTGAGGTGGGAGGAGGTAAGGAAGGAATGTGATGCCTTTGAGTTATGAATATTCAAATAAAATATCATGTAACGACAGCGGGCCCTGTTGTTTGTTCATCCTATGGATGGAGGTATGTAATGAACGAATATTGGCTTGGTTATATGTACACACGAAGAAAATGTGCCACAAATCCTGCGTTTCCCTACACATGAAATTTTATTACTCAATAATCGCTCACACTCCTCAGCAACTCAGCAATAATATCATCTGCTTTATTCGAGATCAGAATGGATGTATCATCCGCGTAAATAACAAAGTCTGCATCTTCAGTGTCAATTTCGTTGATATAAAAAAGGAACAGTATGGGCCTAAGTACTGAGCCTTGGGAAACTCCCATATTTATATCAAGGCTGTTTTTGAGTCAGCCGTTCTAGACTGTTCCTCCTTAGTCTTAATATTGACATATTGTTGACGATTACTCACAAAAGATATTATCCAATCAAGAGCAACACCTCGGATGCCATAGGAATATAGTTTAGAAAATAGAATATCATGCTGAACACAGTCAAATGCCCTGCTGAAATCACAAAAGATTCCAACAGGGCATTCCCCGGTCTCCAAAAAATGAATAATCCTTTTGTAAAATGCCAAGGTGGCTGTTAGTCGACTTCATTTGGCAAAATCCATGTTGATTTACAGAGATCAGAGCATTACTCTGAGTAAATTCCATCAGTCGTTCCATAAAAGCATACTCAACAATTTTTGTAACGCTAGAAGGCAAGATAACGGGTCTGTAATTTTCCTTTAATAGTTTATTTTATTTTTTATGAATTGGTACGCCTTTGCCAAGTTTCAGATTGCTTGGAAAACACCCTATCAGAAACGAAATATTTATCAGGTAAGTTAATGGTTCGATGATGTAACTGAGTGACTTCTTGATAATGAACATCCGGCCCTGAAGAAGACTCATTCTTTAATTTTTTTCGAAGGTAGGGTAGGCTACTTTGAGTTTATCAAGATACCTCAATTTTGAACTGAAGTCAATTACTTCAGAAGTAATCCATTTTTTTTTGTTTTTATAAATGTTTTTATCTGGGAATGATATTTCGAAGCAATGAAGAAAAATTTCATTTAAGTAGTTATATGCCTCATTGATTAATTTATTTTCATAAAGTCCCAACCATTGCTCTTGGGTTAGTGCTTGTAAAAATTTGTTAATATTATTACTAGTGAAATTAAGTCCAATATAATGATGTGACTTCTGATCTCCAGTGCTGAACATACCTTCAAGAAATATGGTGCGGTGATCTGATATGATATTGTCAACAACACATACTACACTGTTTGAAATATTACTAAATATGTGATCAATTATTAAAGAACAGTTGGTAGTAACACGGGTAGGCTATAACACCAATGGGCTGAGATTGTATAAGAGCAGTTCATCGACTAGATTGTGAAAATACATTTTATTACGAGAAGTTACAGAATCATCCAAATTGAAGTCGCCTGTTAGAACTATATCCATACTAGGTGCATGTATTTTTTCTAATACTGACCTTATTTTTGACATAAAGATATCAATATCACCATCGGGTGATCTATAACGCGTTAAAATCCTAACCGTTTTGCCATTATTTCTCATAGATGCAGCACAGGCCTCAGAATACTTTTCAACACAGTATTCATCTAAATTAATACCACTACAGTCTCTCTGGAGAAAATAGCAACACCACCACCTTCATATTGTTTACGGCAGTAATAACTACTTAAGTTAAAATCACAATTTTTTTTATTCCAATAGAGTCATCTCTTGCATGAGTTTCTGTCAGACATAAGTGTTTCAAGTCACTATTACCGATGTCAATTACCAATAAATTTATAGATTTTGTGTTTAAACTTTTTACATCAAGCAAAAGCTGGCTAGGGTTAAACATTATTTTACAGAATTTCTCACTACCGGTTTCTGAAAAAACTTGCTTATTAGTGCACCGTCTGGCCAAATTTTTGGATCCATCGCAGTCCGAAAGTGTTTTTATTGATGGACACTTTGAAGGAAGAGTATAGTGTAGGATGCTTTGAGTCCAATACTTAACATTGAACTTCTGGGAACGAGTTCTTGAGTAATTTTTCGAGATCATCAGCTGTAGTGGCATGATCAATTCTTGTGACATGTAAAAAAATTGGTTTGTTAACCCCTTTTATATTTGATTGTTTATTATTACCAACAACAAATCTTCTACTTGCTCGACGATTGTAATTCACTTTTTGCCATTGTTCGTCTTTTGCTCCACTTTTGGGAATACTGGCTACTGATAATAATTGGTCTCCTGTAACAAGATTGTTTATCTCATTGTATTTTGGTTGAGTTTGTACTTTCATAATTTCAGTTGACAGTTGCTGCTTTTCGAATGGCAAGACACTGCCTGCAATGGGATACTTGGACATGTTTTTTTGTGTTTCTTTCGTATTTTTTCCAATTTTGTATATGCTCATCAACAGAACTCGAAGACTTGTTTTTGGGATTAGTAGCCAGAATGTTGACATTGAGGAACTTATTAGCGGTTGTCACAGAAAAAAATTTACACATCCGTCAGCTGGACGTGAAATCTGCATTTCTGAAGAGTGAACTCAAGACACAAGTTTACTTGAAGGCACCTGACGTTTTAAAAGTCAGTTCTCCGGGTCTTGTGTGCAAAATAGTGAAATCGTTGTATGGCCTACGCCAAAGTGCAAAGTGTTGGAATGATTATATCAACAGTCACTTGATTGATTTGAAATTTAAAAGATCCAATGTTGATCCATGTCTTTACTTTATATGTTACATATATTTTGATATGGATAGATGATTTTATATTATTTTATAATAGTATATCTGATGTTACCAGGGTAAAACAAGAATTAATGAAAATTATGGATACGAGGGATTTGACAAGTGATAAGATAACCTTTTTGGTCTTGACATTTTGAGGCAGAATAACAAAATTTATATAAGTCAAAAACATGGTATCAGTCATTTTGGGATGGATGATTGTAAAATTTCGAAAATCCCAATGCAGCCTGTATTGAATCTTACAAGAGGTTCAGAAAATGATAATTTTAAAGTACCATATAAAGAGTTGATAGGGAGCTAGATGTACATTCTGTTAGGATCAAAATTGCTTTTCAGAAATTCATTGGAAACACCTGAAAAATGTTATACGTTATTTGAGACATACTGAAAACTTTGGTCTTTATTATAATAATTTGTATGATATATCAAAAATTGAGTTGTTGTCTAATGTAAACTCTGATTATGCAAGTGATGTTAATAACAGGAAAAGTGTCAGTGATTTCATTATTTTTATTAATAATAATGTAGTAGGTTGGTGTTCCAAAAAACAATCTGTAGTAGCACTATCAAGTAGCCAAGCTGTATTTTTAGCACTATCAGCTTGTATGTCTGAATGCCTCTTTTTAAGTGAATTACTAGAAGAAATGTTCGAATTTGTATACCCAGTCAATGTCTGAAGTCAATCAGGGATGTATTAAAATTTCTCACACTTATGAAACTAGAAGAACAAAACATATTTGAGGAAAAGACTTAATGTTATTGAAATGTAAGTTTGTATATTTAATATAAGGTTGATGTATTAATGCAGAATTGAGGGGAATGTTGACGTGAATACAATTCTGCACATACTCTATGATATTTTCTTAAAAGGCTGTTCTGTGTTATAAATGTCAAAAATGTATAAGTAGTGTAGTCGTAGACCTGAGTTAGAAATTGGGACTTGTTAACGAATAGGTCTGACAAGTGGTTTTTTTTCGGTTAAGTGTTGAAAAACTAGTTAGTGAGCCTGGTGACTCTTTTTTTACGGGATTACTGTGAGTTACCCTTATTTTTACACTTTTGCTTAGCTGAACAGTGTGGCAAGTAGTGTTAACGACCTAACAATACTAGTATGGGGACGGAGTCCCCCGGTGGAGGAGATCCTCCTGATTACATTAATATGCAAAATAACAATGTGATCGATCAGCTTTCCCCTCCTTCTAAATCCTTCCTCAGTGCTTTACATCAGCTTTCCCCTATTCATAAAACTGTCCTAGCTAATTTAGAAAATGAGATCACAGCATTAACTGACTTATTCCGTGACGACCCTGAAGTTCGCATCGCAGTAGAGTATCTGCAAAAAAAAGATAGATTTCGCAAAACGGAGAAAGAATTCCTACTATGATAAATGATGGAATTGGCTGATACTTGATGAAAATCCATAACTAACGTATTACAAAAACACTTTAGTGTGAGATTTTCACTAAATAGTTTTACAAAAACGCAACACGTGTTTCGCAATACAATGGCTTTCTCAAGCGTGTTTTAAATAACATTATTTAAAACACGCTTGAGAAAGCCGTGTTGCGTTTTTGTAAAACTATTTAGTGGAAATCTCACAATAAAGTGTTTTTGTAATACGTTTCCTACTGACATTGATTTTGGGCCTGCAATCGTAAAGAGTAATAATGTAGCCCAGATCCACCCAATGGAATTAGGGAAAACATTGCATCTTTTAAATGTCAAAAACATACAGGAATCAAGAAAAAAGGTATAAAGGTATTAACCGTGTTGGAGTTACGATCTCAACCGCAGGAGACGCTAATAATTTCTTGGTTAACCATGCAATCCTCGGTCAAGATTTCAAATAATATATTCCCCAGCGACTCCTCACTATAAAGGAGATCATTAGGGATGTAGGTCTTTCAATCACACCAGAAGATGTCGTCCAACATACTGAGGGAAACGCAAAAGTTATCGATGTTAGAAGACTTAATAGGAAAGTAAGGAATGGTGACACATTTACGTATGAACCATCACGCTCGATGCTTGTCACGTTTAAAGGTCGAATCGGACAGACCTAATGTAGTTAAATTATTTTCCTTCACAACATTTGTTGATGCCTACATTTCGCCAGTTAATCAATGTACAAACTGCCAGCAATTTGGTCATTCTGAAAATCTGTGTAGGGGGAAAACACGATGTAAACGTTGCGGCCCGATTAGTCTGCTTTCGTCGGCGGCTAAGCTGGCTGGAAGAGTCGTTCTGCAAAGGCTCAACAAAGAAGTTGAGAAGACCGAAATATTCTGCCTAACGGTTTCGGTTTCAGGAGAGACCATTCCACCGAGTAACAAGGCTCTGAGACTGGTCGAAAATATCATCCAAGAGCTAACCACAATCAAAAAGTTCACGTAGCCCTTTTGGACATCTCGAAAGCCTTCGACCGTGTTTGGCACGAAGGCCTTCTACACAAATTGGACGCGTTCGACCTGCCTCGGGGACTGATCCGGTGGATCGGGTCCTTCCTGAAAGACAGAACCTTTCAGGTCAGAGAACAGGGCTCCCTATCTGACAACATAGGGATCCTCGCTGGGGTGCCACAGGGAGCTGTGCTCTCTCTCCCACGTTATACTCGCTCTACACCAGCGACCTCCCGAGGTCCGAGCGTGTGAAGGTGTCTCTCTACGCCGATACCACGGCTCTCCTCCCATCTTCTATGGGTCGAGAGCTTGGGATCGTCTATATGCAACGTGCACTGGATGACCTCGAGCGCTGGTACTTCGAGTGAACCCAGAAAAAACTCAGGCGATAACTATGGGAAGAACGATATCTTCTCCAGCTACTAAAGTGAGGGTCTCTGGAAGGGAGATCAACTGGCAAGCGCGGGTAAAGTACCTCGGCCTTCTAATAGACCGCAGGCTCACTTGGAACCCACACATTATATCAGTTAAAATAAGGATCGAGGGCCGGATAGCCAGTCTGTACCCAATGATCAATAGAAGATCCAAAATGAGTCTCAAGAATGAAATTTCCATCTACAACACGATGTTCAAGCCTGTCATCATGTATGCTTCAGGCGTCTGGGGACAAGTGGCTCCGTCTAATATCTCCATTCTGGAAAGATTGCAAAATAAGGATGATTGTTAATGCTCCTTGGTTCGTGCGGAATGAATCCATCCGCAGATATTTGCAGCTACCTTCCTGTCGAATGAGGCTCATATCCTCCGTTGAAAGATGAACAATCTGTCTAGCTCATGTGTCGTTCGTTCCACAGCTAGAAAATACTGCCAAACATGTAATTGAATTAACCGAATCTTTAGTTAGGTCACTAGGTCTAAAACCTGATACCATTGTTTTTCGGTCAGAAAGCCCGTTACAAGAAAGTGTCAAGTAAGTTATTTCAAATGTTAGTAATGTTGTGTAATTGAATTAACAAAATCTTCAGTTACATTACTAGGTCTAAAACTGGATATCATTGTCAGAAAGGCAGTTGGAAGAAATACATTCAAATGTTTATAATGTTGCTCCAGAGCATGTTAGTAAATTTTCCCATTTTCACTCAAGTTATTTATAATACGTCAAAAAATTGAGCGAAATAAAGAATGAATTCTTATCGAGATTCATAAATAGCCTGAGCTTCTCTGAATTTGTTTTGATGGCAGAACATTGGCAGAACAACAAAACAAATCTATTTATATACCTGACTAGTGAGTAGTATACAAAAACTGCAAAACTGGCATATTGAATAATAACACTGTATTGGGACTGAACATTTTCTATAGAAATATACCTATTCAACAATAATGAATTATGAAAATTCTGCATCAAATGTCTACCTTTGCTTTCAAGAAGGCAATAGAAATGAATAGTAGCTCCATTTATAACCTATCTTGGATGAATAATCTCATTTGTAATCAGATCCGATACCAGCTTTACTGTTGAAAATCTACTGATTCACACTGGTTTTACTTTTTATGCTCCCCTTGATTTGGGTGATTTTTATATGATATAGAAATGAGTTATATTTGCCGTTATATCCGTATATCTTGGAGGCTTCAGAAGATAAAAATCAAGTGAACGTAAAATATACACCGACTTTTCCAGATCATTTAATACAGTTAACCACAGTATTTTAATACATCTCATCAAACATTCATATACTTTCTAATGAAACTACTTCCGGCCAATAGTAGAAATTGTTACTTTTTTTCATTGAATATTGATGAATTAATTTCAGTGATAGGCAATAAGCAATGACGGTTCAATAAGAGAGACATCTGAATCTTTTCTCAGATCTTCATCCATCTTCTCCAAAATTGTTTCATTTGCCTGAAATGAAAAAATATTTCATAAATATATTCAAAGATGTTTCAACAATTACTCACATTGTCATCGTCGTTTGGGTTTGTGAGACAACCGTTTTTGCATTCACAATTTTTAGAATCATTCCATAATTGTGTCGTCCATCTTCGGTATGAAGAATCCACCACCAGTGCCCTTCTCATATTTTTTCTCTTTCGCCACTTTTTTCCTCCTTTTTCCTCATTTAAAGCAGACTTTTGAGAAAAGTCGCCTTTTGGTAAAGTGTGCTTTTGACCGATATTATGGAACCGGGCCTAAGTAATATTTGACAAAGACTTAGGGTGATTTAGACAAAATTGGATAGATGAAACCAAGTTCTCTTTGATCACAACTACAAAGGTTTCTTTGCAAACAAGTAAAAGCCATTGTTGCGAATGAAATACATTCGTGATCGTTTGGTCTTCGTCAGGTTGCTGCAGAGAATATACCCGTATCTGAAGCCGATAATGTTGAACTTAGATCCATTTCTTTTGGTCTTCTCCAACAGTACCTATATAAAAAAAGAGGTCACTGTGTACGCGTCTACTAACTCCTTGAAGAAAGACACGGAAATACCACATCCAGATGCGCCATCAGTGTTGAAGCAGTATTTACACCTACTTCATTTTTCATGTAAATCAATCTAAAGACCTCAGGCAAGTTCGAAAAATCACGATCACAAAGTTTTAGTGACTAGTAGGTATGACAGAAATAAGACAAGTTAGCAGAATTACATTTTCGTGTATATAATTTTTCAAATGAGACCATTTTTTGGCAAGCACTATTCCAGAAAGGATTTTTGTTGAATCTAACGATAGCAATCTTATTTAACATCACAAAAGAAAATACTGGATAATGATTCAACAACATAATTATAGCACGTTTGCCATGAATAAGACATAATGCATAATATTGTACAGTCATTATTTTCTTGGGGGAAGAAGAAATGCTTACTTAGGTAATTAATGACAGTGACATAAGGTATCTGAGCAGGGAATTTTTTCTCATTTTTGTTGAATTTCAGCTGAGTTTTTGGTCAAAAGAATGATATCGAAAATAGAAAAGTGGGTACATTAATGATATTTGATGAATTACAGAAATTCAAATGATGCTACGGAGTTGGCGGTTAATATAACAGTTTCTATAAGAGAAATAAGTCAAGAACTACAAATGAATACGAATCTGACAAAAAGTGCTGATAAAGCACGGATATCGTGAATTTGAGAAGCTGTAATGTTGTGAATGAACTGATTGCTTCATTCTGTTATATTATCCAGATCGGTAACTTCGAAGTCTGCCTTTAAAGACGAAAGGTTTCTATATAGGTGAAATTCTGTGTCGTAACTCTCTCATACCTTATGTTGTGAAGCTTTTGTATGAGTAATATCGGATTCAATTCCACAAAGAATGTTTGAAGTACAAACTAAATAGGAAAAATTTATTTTTGAATGATTCCATGTTCATATAATTGTTTCGAGAGGATTTTTTCTTCCAGTTTGCATCTGAAAGTAACTTCTATGCATGATTTACACTTTCATGTTAAATGTTTAGTTACAAATGAATTATTTTTTTTCTCCAGAAGTTTCCCACATTTTTTTGTTCAAAGATGAAAAAGTGAAAATCAAAACCTTTCTCTCCTAAAAATTACTATTTGTATACTGACGATGGCAATAGAAGGGCAATTTTATGTCATTGGCTGCTTTAAAATCGAACAGGTAACCCAAATTTCATTTGGGTTATTTGTGTTCTATTAACCCTTTACCGCATGAATTTTCATTTCATAGCGAAAAAATTGTATGTGAAAAATATAAAAAAAATATTCCTTTTGATTTTCATGATTTTTTAAAAAATCTGGTTTGTGCCATATATGGAACATCAGGTGATATTGACTTGGCAATACATTATTAATTTGAGACTAAGAGGTATAGTT
>WOGM01000844.1:0-11165 GCA_015342125.1 Leptinotarsa haldemani | reverse complement strand
AATATATCTCTTTTTAGGAGCTCATTCATTTCCTTAGTCTAAGATTCACATCTGTTTAATGGATGAAAAGTATTATTTTCCAGGAACATAAACTAAATAATAAATACTGAAATTAAATCACAATTCTTTGGTAAAAAAATCCACAAAGTGGATTTATAAAGTTAGGTAGAGTCTTTTTTCAGGAGCTCATTCTCAAAGGTTATGTTGAAAGTTGAAATTCCATTCCAAACTTCAGATGAACTGTCAGCTGTTCCAATCAAAAATTTCAAATTGATCAGAAACCAATATTTAACAGACATGCGCGTTGACAACGATTTGCTAACTGTTGGAAATCTGTTTGTGACTCAAGGTTGGAACGAACCTATTGTCTCTGGTCTAGATTCCTGGCCATACTGGTCTGGAAGGCAATGAGGCTGCTGACCCCCTTGCAAACGAGGGTGCTGCAAGCAGCTTCATCGGACCAGAACCTGTCATTTGCATCGCTTTAGGCTTTGCCAAACAAAGATTGAACAGCTGGATGGCAAAAAGTTTTATGGACTTCTGGCAGAATCTTCCCGGATTAGCTCACTACATGGCGTTTATTCACCCTTCGAAGCTTGATACCAAACAGTTGTTGGACTACAGTAGTGATGAACTGCGATGTCTAACAGGCCTTCTTACAGATCACTGTCACTTGAATCATCATATGCAGAGACTCGGACTGTCGTCTCTGTGTGGAAAATGATGAAACATCTGAGCAAATACTTTGTGCCTGCCCCGCTGGGGCAGGCACTGGTATGTGATTGAACATCTGCAAGCAATATAGAGATTTTTAGTAGGTAGGTAATATGAGTTATGTGTCTATTGTTGCGGGTAGCATAATGATTAGGAGTTGAGGCAAATTTTGATTTGTTTATTTTCCGGGCAGACCGACTCCAGAATCAATAATGCTGTGACCGTATTTTGTTATGTGTGTACTAGTAACAGTTCAAAAACAATTTCGCACATACGCAACAAACGACAACAAATTGATCGAGATATATTTGTGAAATTGAGGTTAGCAATTATGAGGAAACTAATTTCTCGAATGAATGCATCTATACTACTATTTTCATTCATTTGTACTATAAAATTCATGAGAAAATATCATATTGCAGTAAGCAACGATTATTCATGTTGAATTTTGTATATAATACAAGGGTAGTCCAAGAAGTACCGGCCCAACAAAGAAAATACAAAAATTTTGGAGAAAAACTTATTCATTTTTCAACATGATCTCCTTGCAGCTCTATACATTTTTCCCAGCGACGTTCAATGAGTTTGATACCGTTTTTACAATAAGAACTGTGTTGCTCGTCAAAATAGCATTCAATTGCAGACATCAGTTCTTCATCGTTGGAAAATCTTTGACCACTGAGTTTGGGTCCAGAAAATAGTCCAAGACGGCTAAATTTGGCGAATAGGATGCGTGAAGTAGCTATTTAAACATTAATTCGTTAATTTTGGTCATTGCCATAATGGATTTGTGAGCGCTGGTGCATTATCTTTATGATACAACACTTTATTCTCAGTCTACTACGGCCGTTTTTGCTTGATTATAAGTAGAATTTCAAAGAGGACTGAAAAATTGAGTATATAACACAAAAAGCTACAAATCATGCAATGTAACATTACTGACACAAAAAGTTATTTCTAGTATTATTGAAAGTGATTATGGATGCAAGATACCAAGGCGTCCAGAGAGTCGAAATGAATATCGCAGTGTTCACAGATTTTATTGAAGCTACTGCACATAAAATTCAATGGTGATCTTAGCATATTATTTGTGCGTGATGCTTCGCAATAGAATTACAGACTGTCTCGACCTTCACTTCTGGGTACTAAGAAATTAATCTCGGGTAAAAGAACCGTACTGTCAATATTGTTGTTGAGTAATTAATGCAGGAATTTTATACCAAGGATAAGTCTCCTATTTTCCAAAGATGTCATATTATCAAATCGTGTCAACAATATGTCATGATCGACGCCTCTCGTGGGGTATTGACCATCAACTTTTAGACAGAAGTATTTTGGGAACTTCCTTTGCACGCTCTCAATTGATATTTTTGGTAGTCGTGAACCGCGCGGATTCCATAACAAAGAGCCATACTCTAACTTAGAACTGGCATAAGCAAAATATAGCAATTTTAAGGTGGCAATACTTTTGAAGTTCTTGCCATTGCTGTATATGAATCCAAGAATCCTATTTGCATCAGCAGTCATATTCCTTATGTGTTGTAAATATTAATTTACTGTCGTATGTTATACCAAGATCTTTTATCTCATATACTCGATTGATTGTAGATTTGTTGATTGAATAATCGTACATTGAAGTTCGCTTTTTTGTTGTAAATTATATTATTTTACATTTGGATACGTTCAGTTGTAGACGATTATTATTACACCAAAGTTTGATTACATCTAATTCATGTTGTACACGTTGGCAGTCAGTAATGTCGTCGATTTAATAATATAGTTTCAGGTCGTCTGCAAATAGTAGGCTAGGAATATTCAAAGAGGTTGCCAAAAGAGGTCCAACATTATATCCTTGTGGTACCCCACATGTAACTACGTACTAGGCCGAATTGGAAGACTCATATTCGACGAATTGTTTTCTGTTAACTAGATATGATTCAATTAGAGTAAGCAGTTGTTTAGAGAGACCCAATTTTGTCAATTTGCTGGTCTATTTGTCAAAGGCTTTCTGAAAGTCTGAATAAACAACATCGATTTGTTTTTGCTTGTCCAGGTACGTACAGAGATATTGATTTAAACATGCAAGATTTGTCATATATGATCTTTGTTGGGTTTAACCGACGTGGTAGAGCAAATGTCTGGTTTCAGTCCTATACGCCTTTTCATGGGTGTGTCTTTTAGGGGTACTTCAATTGTTGAAAGTTTTTTTTATAATCCAAGTTTAGCAAAGAAAACAATTTTCAATACTGGCAAATGTACAATCTTCAATTGTCAGCAGCGGGAGCGTCATAGTCATAGTCATGAACAAAAAGTAACGTTGTGAAATGAAACATGTGTGATTTTCCTTCGCCCACTATTTGTAAGTGTCCTTGAAAATATTGACATCGGATGTTTACCACACATTTGAAAATTTATTTCGATCGTAAAATTCCCAAAAAGTCATTTTAATTAACCACTTGTTCTCGATTAACGATATATTTGTCAAGACATTTTACGACAAACAAAGCTTTATGTGGTTTTTACGATACATCAGCAAGGTTATTTCAAATGAGATTTTTGTGTCTTAAAATGAAGGAAGTGACTATGAAAATAACAACTGTGAGAATATTTTCCGTATGGTTTCAAGGAGGCACGAAAATAAATTGAATATTTTCAGGACCCCACTCACATTTAGTTGAGGACAAATAACAGTATGAGAAGGGAACATAAACAGACACAATTTGGAAGGGGGAACAAATCGGATGCTGGAAAAGCGGCCCTTACAACATCATAAAATTATATTTATGCAATACTTGTCGTCGATTAGTAAAATATTACTCTGTTTATCAATTCATTTGAGGTTGAAAAGTAAATTTCAAAACAGTTGTTATTCAATGAAATTCAAATATTTTCGGGCTAATTGATTACTTGTTCAAACAAAATCTAGTCTTCGATAAAACGACATGTGAAACTTTTTGTTTTGTTTATACAGCACTGGAAACATTAGCCCACTTATTGCATTTGTACACTAGTGATTCTCGTGATTGTTGAACTTTTCTAAAAAATCTTTTTTTATCGATATTGTAAATATCATTTTTGATGAAATGTTATTTTCAAAAATAAGAGGTACTTTTAGCCTCAGTTAGATACAAATTATTGAGTTCAGAGTCGCTCAGGATACAATTTAGCCAATATTATTGGCTAACTTTTAATTTTGTATTGGATAAAATATCCAGATATCGATCTTTTTCATTCCTTGATTTGTTTTAGTAGCTCGCTTTGTTTTCCAGAAATAAAACCGGAGAGTGGGTAAAACCTTAAAAAAGTAACAACTAACAGCTGTACAATTAAATTTGAAATATATTTTTTCAGGGATGTGTAAATCATTGATAAAAGTTACTTTCAGACACAGATTGAAAGAAAAATTCCCCCGAAACAACTACTCACACATGAACATTGAATTACATGAAATGAAAAATGGTTTCAAAATAACTACTTTCATAGGAACACTTTCTCCTATCAGACCCACTCCGGGTCTTACATCTCTACGCCTATGCCTGGTAAATGACGTCACTCACGTTTTATTATTTATTCACGATTCTCGTGACTAGTTGAGTCGAATCGATTCTACATTCAACTAGTGGGATTTTGGTGTTTCGCGTGTAACAAACACATTTCGACTATATTTTTTGACAAAACTGTCCTAGCCGTGAAACGAATGTACATAATACCGATAATGTATTTTTTATGTTCCCAATAATATATTCGATCTGTTTGAAGAGCCAAAACGGCAGGTGTCTCCTCATCTGAAATTGATATTTTGTGTACTCGGCGAATGTTCCAGTACAATGAGCAACGACTATCTATACTGTCGTGTTAAAAAAGAGACGTCACAGATCTGAAAATAGGAATATGGAGGGTTTTCTTCCTTGCTCACTCGATAAAACCAAAATATAACCTCAAAAGCTGTTTGGAATTCAAGCCGTTCTCTAAGAAATTTCAAGCGACACCAGACTTATCTGATATAATAGCTTGACTTTTTAGCAACATTATTTTTGTTGCAAATCTTACATCTTGAATTCCTGACTTTTCCGTTTCCATTATCCTGTCTTTCGGGAGCAGTTCCGAAAGCTAACGTAGTCCGAAAATCCAGATCAACCCATTGGTATATTTTGTTTGTAATGGAAGAACTATGAACATCAAGTCTTCATATTTTTTGAGAATTGAAGATTATAGCTTATGTCTGAAGGATATCCGTTACTTTGAGCTATTTCCTTGATAACTTTCTTCTTGATGCCATATATCTTTGGATATTGTAGATATTATCCATTGTAAATCTGCTATCAGAAATGAGATACTGAGTTTTTTTATAACTCATGCACAGTATAAGTTTCTTTGTGTTCCAATCGTTTTTAGAAGTACTTATTCTGTATCTTTCTAATTTCGTTTTCCCATTCTGTAATCGACATATAAATGGTCATTTTTATAACAGTGATTCGCATCATTTTTTACACTCACAACTTATCTTGTACGTATTCCAGGGCCTAAATCAGTGTCGCGCCGTCTGCTTATCACCATAACCGTAATAGGATCGATGTTATTAAATAGATAGACAAGTGGTTCCAGGACTGAATTTTGTGTGTGAAACTCTCTCTACTCTACCGACTATGTAATTTCAAAATTTTATAAATGTCGAAACCCAAACTGATTTATGAATGTGCTAAATATTTCGTTTTTCGAAAAAATATGAATGGACAACTAATAATACATTTCAATATTCATGAATGATTTATTATTCGAAAATATATACCAATACTAAATTTTCAAAATATTCGAAACGGAAAAGTCAAGTGGATACACAACATAAAAATATGAAGAATTATTAACGTTGCTGTATTTGTCAATGACTATCAAAACTATATTGTTTTCATGATTTTTATATTAGGTTGAAATCAATCATGGATTTTTAATATTTAAGTCCTGTACTCTATATAGAAACGGTCCAAATGAAATTCGTTCATCAGAGTTTGTTTACTTTGTAAACCATGAAAACGTTTATTTGACGCTTAACAAATATTATCCTTGAATTTGATTGGTGTATATAGCCTCTCGAGTGATTTCATTTTTTTGTGGGAAAAATTGAAGTAGTTAATATGAGTATACTTCTTTTTAAATTTTATAAACGTGTTGCACGTTATGCTACGACCTTTCGGAGTAATAATTTTTTCGACATTTTCCTTTTTCATTTTTCTTTTTTTTTTGTCTGTCATAAAAAAATTCAAATTGAAGAGTTATGCACTGTAATGAATTCTACAAAAAATGTTCCATACAATTTTTCTATGATTTCAATAGTATAAACCAACAGAAAATATCGCGAAAATTGACTAATTTTTCATTATTTCAGGAACGACGTAAAAAGTCAAAGAGCAATGTTGTTCATAGTTCAGATATAATAATTTTTTTGTGGCGGGGTGGGGTTGAAACAGAAGTATATTGACAAAATACCTCAGTATAGGTAATTTCTAAATTTGGAAATTTATACAAATCTCATTTTGCGTACAGAGTATGGTAAATATTCAAAATTTTCATAGTACCAATTATGTTCATCCAACAAGTCCCATAGAAAAGGTCATATAAGTTTTTTTCGTAAAATGCATAGTGTAGGGAATAATGCCTCAAAATTATTTTTGGACCCCTTGAAACTGGCCAGAAAAAGAAAATTTAAATCTTTCGGAAATTTTCCGACAATTCCGTTCATACTTCCCGAAGAATTGGAAATACTTAAATGGGATACAAGATCTTTTTTGTTTGCATTGGAAAAACGAGCAAAAAACCAAATCACAATTTTAACGCAAATATTCTAATTTAGGAATTATATGTGAAGTACTGGAAAATGCAATTAACTTGTTTTGTTAATGTTTATATTAGTGATATTCAAATTGAATTTAAACCACTATACTGTTCATTTTGAGCTGAAAAATTAAAGCGCCACCGTTCATATTTACATGAAAAAACGACCCGTTTCGATAATTCCAATCTCTTCTTCTTCAACGTAGTGCTTGCTCTTACTAATGTTAATTGAAATGCGAGCAAAAACTTGGATTTTCAAAACCAAGATTTTAAATTATTCGTGTAAAGAAAAAAATGTTCGAAAATAATGTCTACTTCCGGAGTTTCATGTTTATCTTTACTAGTTTCGATTCGATGATGAAAATAGGGTTACTGAAGATTATCCTTGTGGAGTAACACTTTCTTTCAACTACCTGTTCATTTCCATATTATTAAATATCAATTCAAATTTCACCTGGAGCCTGGAAAAAAATTTCAACATTTTTTTCGATTGATTTTTTAGAGAATTGGTCTATCGTTAATTGACTACCAATTTGAAAGTTCTCATTTACATTTAAAATCAGATTGATGTTGAACAAGAGACCCAGATTTGTGTTGACTTTTCACAACTATACCCAACTTTTGTAATTTGTTGTAAACTATGAATTATCGAAGACGAATCACAAATTTCAAAACAATATAGACCTGTTACACTGTGTATACGAAATTGACTTATTTGGTTTCAATCGTTGAATTACTTACTCGATTAAGAATATAAAATTTTCATTTTTTGTTTCAGGTAAGAGAGAGTCTCATTCTCATCCTGTTCAAGCAAATGGTAAGAATGCATTTTTATCTATTCATTAATCATTTGCCTCATTTGTTCAGAATCTATTTCTGTCTCAATAATTTTTCATAAAGCAAAATAAGTCTTATATCTGTATGGAGTCGAGATAGTGAACTATTCAAAAAATGAGGTGACTGTTAATTATTAATCTTACCTAAAATGTATAAGATTTCTTTATATCAGGCCGAATGACCGATGTTGGATAATTTTCGAAAATTTGAATTTTTATTCGGGATATACTCAATTCACACCATTTTGTATGAATTAGAAAGTTTATTCATTAATTCTTGTAGAAGACTAGGGTTCTGAAGGTGATTATTTCCATTTAGGGAGTCAATAGTTCCGACAAGCTTTTTTACTTCATCGGAAAATTGTATCAGTAAGCCATCCTAACCTAACCTAACCTAACCTCTTTCACGATAGGAAAAAATTTCACTTTTCCGAGTAGCATAAAAACTATTTGTTGAGGTTTTCCAAATCTACTTTCCAGAATGTTTATTATTTTGTCAACATTGTTAGGTAGAATTAGTAGACTTTGAACGATTTTCAAGGCATTGCCTTTTAGACACTTCTGTAATCTACAGTGATTTTCTTCCTGAGAAAAACCATACACTTGAGAAGATTTGCGATACTGGTAAATGAAATTTGGCATTGATTATTGCGCCAAAAATGTTTTGAATTATGAATCAGGTAATTGATGATCACTTTCTGTAATAGTTGATTTTAAATAATAATTCTTCACCTTATTTTCCATTTTCACGCTTGAAGATGATCCGTTATGTGGTATTTTCTGCCATGGATGTTCTCCTTTGTCCCATTTATTTATATCAGGTGTACTCACACTCTCACTGAACTCACTTTCCTCTGAACTCAGCTAATCATCTGCCAATCGTGATAATTTTAACACTAACTCAATATCAAGCATTTCTTCTGATTCTTGATTCACTGTTCTTTGTTTTTGACACATTCTGACTCCTGCTACGTTTGGAACTTCGAGAATTCGAAGGTACCGGATTAGACATTTCAAAATTTTCGCTCATATTCGTCTTCGGCAGTCTGGTTTCACTTCTTTCAGTTATGGAACTATGGGATTCTAATAGCACCGGACAAGACAAAACTTGAGAAGCTAGTTTATGACTTTCAGACTTTTCCCTGAGCCTTTGACTACGTCGTAACAGAAGTTTATCGGTCATATAACCACAGATTAGTTCTGTTGGCAGCGAAGGATCATTTGATAATTATTAATCTTACCTAAAATGTATAAGATTTCATTATATCAGGCCAAATGACTGATTTCTGATAATTTTTGAAATTCGATTTTCAGAGAGACAAAAACAATATTATTTATTTTCTTATCTTGGCAACTAATGCAAATCAACGTCGAAATGAATTAGTACAGGAATTCAAACAGTAACATTTATCAACATCACTGAGTATTTCAAAAAAAATAAATGGACCCTATCCATCGACTTTCAAAGTGTCATCTAGTTTTATATGATGAAATGGCTCGATATTTCATAAAAATCCATGATAACGTATTGAAGTTATTCAATAAATAGTTCACAAAATCGCAACACACTTTCCACCATACAAAAGCTTTTGCAATCGTGTTCAACACCTCTCAGTTGAAAGCTAATAACAATATATTATTCAGTTACGGAATATATTTTTATTGGTATACACGTCGTTACCACGTGTCATTGATATTCTCAACAAATTTTGTATAATCATTATGACAATAACATGAATCATTCAGTGTAATGCTTGTATCAGAATATATCAGGTTTGAATGATTATACAAGACAAAAAGATAACTGAGTGAGGGTTGACATTGATCATTAGCCGAAGCTTTTCCTATAATCGAACAAAGGAATGAAATGATATACTGATTCTGTTTTTTTTGTACTCCACACATGTATCATGAAAGATAATTATCACAGTTTCATTATTTTTCGGGTTCCAAGGACGTGGGTTTTTGGAATGTATTTCTGACGTTTTCCAAGGACGTGGGTTTTTGGAATGTATTTCTGACGTTTTGCTGGCGAGAGTGGCTAACTTTTTCAGAGTTTGACAGATCCTGGGAATATATCTGAATATTATGGTTTCGTAACGAGTATTTATGCTGTGTCAGAAAGTTTGAATTTCTTATACCTGTACCTGAATCAGATAATTTGTAAGTAACATTCACTGACCCTTTTTCACCTGTCGTCATATTGTTTGCTATCCATGAACTTCCTAGAATGGAGTTCCATATTTGATTGAGGCTCACCGCTTCTTCTTTTCTGTTGAAATTATCCTTGTGTTTATGAAACTATATTGCCTTCCATACCAGTCGGCTATGCTATCTCTGGTTGGGGGCAATGAGTTCAATGTGTTTTCAGATAGAATACTGTGGTTTCCTTCATTGAGTGCATGTTCTGCCACAGTCAACTTATCCGTTTAACCTAGTCTGCAGTTCCTTCCATGCTTCTCCAGCCTTGATCCCATGGAACTTTTGTGGGTTCCGATATATACCTTCCCACAAGTGCACAGTACGCGATAAACTCCTGCTTCTGATAGTGGGTTCCTTATATCTTTAGCCGACCTGAGGCTTTGTTGTAGGCTTTCCTGGTAGGTTTGAAAACGGTTTTGATATCGTGTTTTTCCAAGAGTTTTCTATTTCTCTCTGTGATCCTAGGAATATATGGTAGATACGCGTGTCCTACCATCTGATCCTTCTTCCCGTTTTGAACAGTATGTCTCTTCAGTTTAATGGCTTTGATAATCTCGAATACACTTCATCCGTTCGATCTCAAAGTCACTTAAAAATGTTACTTCTCTTCTTCTCTTCTCTCTTCTCTTTATTGGCTGGGATGGTGGTTGTTCGTTCAGGTACCTGCCTGTATGCGAGTTTAATTTACACATCGTTCGATCAGTACATCTAGGAGTGCTATCCGCTGATCCTGTTCAGTCTCCATGGTGAACTTGATAGTAGGGTGTTGACTGTTCAAGTGGTGTAGGAAAAGCTTTCTCTTCATAACGTTCCATGAAGTAATTAGCTATTTCTGGGGTAAGTGGACTTCCTATCGCCACGTCATCTAGTTGCTCATAGAAGTTTTCCCTCCATTGGAAACATGTGAGCTAGCCCCCTCAGAATGTCTTTCAGTGAGACACTAGTGAACAGAGACACAACATCGAAGCTGATCAGAATATCCGTCGGCTCCAGCAATGAGTCACCAATTTTATCAACAAAGTCTATCGAAGCCTTGACGTAGGAGTTTGTCTTTCCCACATGAGACTGTAGGAACGTGGCCAGATGTTAGTTTTGTGTACTTTTGGAAGAACGTGGAGCCTGGGTTGAACGGCTTGAGTTCTGAGAATCGTTCTCTGTATGGTTTCTTACAGTGAGGAATATTATAATGATTTTGTTCACGTGCAAGTTTGTAGTACCTGCACGCACTATAGAACCACCATCTTAGCCAAAAGAGAGGAGTCTCTTTGACTCTAACGGAATATGTGAACCAGAGCATCCAGAGGAAGAAATGGAATATTTTCAAGTGACTTTGAGATAGAATGGATACAGTGTACTCGAGATTAACAACGCCATGAAACTGAAGAGTCATTCGGTTTAAAACAGGGAGAAGGATCATATGGTGGCACGCGCGTATATATTATATATCTGATCGGGACGGGTTTTTACTGCCCTTTCTCGAACACGGGGGAGTTATTCTCAACTTCGATACTAGTGGACTGGATTCTATAGATTGCTGGTTTTTGAATAAATTGACGCTGAATCAGTTCGTTAACAAAATATATT
>WOGM01000842.1:0-11169 GCA_015342125.1 Leptinotarsa haldemani | reverse complement strand
TTTTTATTTATATAAAAAAAAATTGTCAATTTACTGATAGGTGAAAATTTTAATCTTGGAGATTATATTCGTGAATTAAATCTATAAATTGAGAATTATATCATAAAATCCTCAAATTATATTCATTTTATGATAAAAATAAAAGTTTAAGGAAAAAAAAATTGTTTTCATTTTTGAAAATTTGAAATTTTTTTTTTAATAAATAAAAAAATATATAAAAAAAAAGTCGGCCCACTCTGGGATTAGCGGGGTAAGTTGTCAAATTAATTGAAGTTTTTTTTGAGAAAAATAAAAAAAAAGAGAAAATGGCGGACTTCGAAAAAATGACGATTTTACTCAAAAAACCGATTATTTTATATAATTGTTCATGTAAATTTTTTTTGTATATTTTTTCGAAAAGTTCATTCAAAAACGATTTTTTTTTAAAGTACCCAAAAGTCAATTTCAAAAAAAGTTATGGCTATTTGAAAATAAAAAAGCCATTTTTTTGAAAAATTCATAATTTTTTTGAGTTTGAACAAAAAAATTTGAAAAAATTCTCACAAATGTTTTTCAAAGGGTAGAAAAGGATGGCAAAGTTTCAGCAAAATCTAAATTGTGAAATTGGCCGCGGGTTGTGGAATTGGCCGCGGTGGTAGTGCGCCCGACTCACGATCGGAAGGACGTGGGTTCGATTCCCTCCTCGACCAGATATTTTTCTCGAGAGAATTTATCTGGTTGAAGCTGGGATGAGTCTGCAACCTTGTTAGGAATCACACGTTAAAAGGTTAGACCTCGTTAGTCCTTCGCAGCTGATTAACGAAAAATTAGTTTTTTTTTAATACTACTATTTTAGGAACAATCAAAATTATAAATTTTGTTGGGATAATTTAAAAAATTCTTGCTATCCCAACTCTTACCAAAAAATATTAATACTATATATTAATACCAATAATTATTTCATGATAATTAAGGATATCATAAAAACATTTATTCAAATATATTGTTTTTATTGAGAATATTAAACTCACAAACTTATTTTTTCAAAACTGTTGTTACTTTATATTTATTAATAATACTTATTTATTTTTAAATTTATTCTCAGGGTTTGAGTTTGTGGATAGTTACTACTCTGAAGCTAAAACTTCTGGCAGTGAGTATATTCCAGACTCTGATGATAATTCAAGCAGCGATAAGGAAAAACATAATAAAAACGAGAGATTCACTAGTAATTTACCTGCAAAAAAAATAAAAATTTTGCAAGACGTTACAATACGCATGGAAAACGGGCATATACCAACAAAATATGTTATAGATGATAATAAAACCGACAAAAGTTATGTTATGCGTAAATACTTTGAAACGAAAGAAAATGAATTGATGAATCCCCTAAACTTGGATGAAGGAATTGATGTTCCTGATTGTTTTCATACAGATGACAAAAATACAACTGATACGAAACGAAAAGTGAGCAATGAAACCTCGAAAATAAGTAATAGTTCATCAGAAAATGTATATAGAAAAAGTAATATACCAAATGAAGTTAAAATAAACTCAGCAGGTAAAAATAACGGCAAGAGAATAAGGAACAAAACTCATGTTTGTTACTTTTGTGAAAAAATTCTCATTAATATGGCAAGACACTTTGAATTAGTCCACTCAAAAGAGACAGAAGTAAGCAAATACTTGATTTATCCTAAAAATTCCAAAGAGCGACGCGATGGTTTCAAGGAGATTATTCGAGTTGGTGACTTCTACCACAACTGTAATGTTTTAGCTACAAATAAAGGCGAACTAATTTTAATCCGTCGTCCAACAGAAAATGAAATAAACTTTATTGAAGTAAAAGATTATGGTCCTTGCCCTAACTGTTTAGGATTTTTACTGAAAAAACACATATGGCATCATCTTAAATTTATTTGTAAAGAAAAATTACCATTAGTAGATTCCAATTCCAAACACGTTATTGCGGAAAGCAATGCCATAATGGCTGATATTTATGGTTTTGGATTTACGAAAGATTTTACTGATGCCATTCTATCAACGTTCAAAACAGATGATGTTGGTAGCATATGTCAATCTGATATACTCATTATGAAATTTGGTGCAATGCAGTTCGAAAAATTTGGTAAAACACAAAATGAATTAATTCGTCAAACAATGCGGCAGTTGGCGCGATTAACAATAGCTTTGAGAGATATATCAAAAAACTCCTCTGTATCACTGAGCGACTTTTTAGTACCAGAGAAATTTGATTTAATTATTCAGGCCACAAAAAGTATCAGTATGAGTCCATATAGTGATGAAACATGTCGACCAGACTTCCATACACCAAGTTTAGCTTTGAAATTGGGATATGCACTGAAAAAGTGTATTTCAATAGAAAGAGGAACTGCACTTAGGTCTGGGAACATGAAAAGAAATCGATTGTTGCTCTCTTTCCTTCATTTAATGAATATGGAATGGACAATACGTATTTCCTCCAATGCATTATCAACTCTTCATCGCAGAAAAATCAATGCTACCGAATTGTTACCATTAACAAATGACTTGGTAAAACTAAGCAAATATATCGATGAAAGTATTTTAACTACCAAGCTTGAACTTGAAAGAAATCGATCTAATGCTACATGGACAAAATTAGCTACATTGGTTTTGGCTAGAATCATTCTTTTTAATAAACGAAGATCTGGCGAAGCGGCTCGAATGAAAATGAGTGACTATATTTCAAGACCATCGTGGAAAGAACAAAATACTGAAGAAATTAAATTGTCATTAACGCCTATAGAACAAAAGTTAGCAGAACATTTGGTTATAGTCGAAATAGAAGGAAAACGAGGGCGAAAAGTACCTGTTATTCTTTCTTCTATCTTGAAAGAATGTATAGATATTTTAATTAGACACAGAGATGAATGTAAAATATCATTTCATAATAAATATGTTTTCGCCCGATCAAATGATTCCTTAAATTATCTTCGAGGACATGATTGTTTGAAAAAAATTTGTGATGAAATAGACTTAGAAAATCCATCCATTATAACAGGTACAAAACTAAGAAAGTATATAGCAACTGTTTGTCAATTATTCAATATGACCGAAAATGAATACGATTGGTTAGCACGACATTTGGGGCATGATATTAAAGTTCACAGAAATTTTTATAGAATGCAGGAAAGTGCCATAGAGTTAACTAAAGTCAGCCGCCTGTTACTGGCCGTAGACAATGGCGAAGTAAATAGATTCGTTGGTAAAAATATTGGCGAAATCGACATAAAAGGTATGCAAAATTCTTATATTTTTATCAAACAAACTGTATTCTGACAGTCCACTATAGTAGGTTTTACAAAAACCACGACACGTGTTCCGCTATAGAATAGTTTTCTCAAGCATTATTCATGCTTGAGAAAGCGAAACACGTGTCACAGTTTTTGTAAAACCGTTCATAGTGAAAATGGTAAAATAAACTGTTTCAGTAGGGTTCTTAATTAAAATATCACAACTTTAATATGTTCTAAACATGTTTTTTTGAGAAATTTTATGAGTTTTTTTAACAAATTTAGGATAGGTTAATTGATGAAGTTTTATAATGAACATATGGTACATTTGATACACGATACTGTCGAAATGCAGAAAAAGTAAATTAAGTAATATAAAAATACGTTCCAGAACAAAATTATTTTTTATTTCAGATCTTCCAGGGTTAGAAGATGACGAAAAAGAAACTGATGATAACGAAGTGAAAGAAAATGAATTTGATACACAGATAGTAAAAGAACCAGATGATGGAATTCAAGAAAAAAAAGATTATGTTTTCAAAAAAACAAAAGGTATTTCAATATCGTCAAAAGTGTTCTCAAAATTAAAATTTTATATATTTTCTAAAAGATCTCACAGAAAATTAATCAATTTAATAACATTCATTAGGGTTCAAACTACCTTGGTATATTTAAAGTTTATAGGCCAAAAAATATTGAATGGAATACTTAGTATTTAGGTGTCATTAAGCTGCATATTCGAATTTTGACTTCAACTTATACATTATCATTAGTTTCAGCAAAGAAGAAAGCTTATGTTGCTCATAAAGTTTGGAGTCAAGAAGAAAAAGAAGCTGTTGTAACATTTTTTCGGGTAAATATTAAAAAATCTATCGTGCCAGGAAAATCACAGTGTGTAAAATGTATAGAGGAGCATCCTGTGCTGAAATCCCGAGATTGGAAGAAAATTAAATATTTCATCAAAAACCAAATACAAAAAAATAAATGTTCAAGGAGAAATTAATTAAAAAATTAAGAATATTCAAAAATATTTGTACTTTAATTCCTGTTCATAACCTTTGATATCATTTAAATCATAAAACATTTTTAGAAACTGAAATATAAAATGTAACAAGTCTCAACCTTTGCATATTTATTGAACTGTTAAAGAACATCTGAATCGTTTTCAACCGTATTGATAAAGGATGGTAATTTAATATGTTTTACTATTGAAAAACACCTTAATGTGAGATTTTCACGAAACAGCTTCAAAAAACCGCAACACATGTCTCACTATACGTTATCTCTTTCAGGCATGTATTATATTGAAGTAAACTACACCTAGTAATATATATAGCAGTCGTACACTCTGGTCTCAAATATTTTTTAGGTTATGTTATGATCTGAAAGTTTTTCGCATAATTTCAATATATCAGTTACATTACAACGTTCTATGTTATATTGCATCATATGTAATTGTAACATTTCGTTATAGCAAAATATCAGGATAGGATACGTAACAATTTTCTATTTTACTAAATGTTAAAATGGTTCAATGTATCTGTGATTCTACATGTTGAATAATTGTTGATCCGATACATTACTGAAACATGTACCACAGCTATGCTTTTCTCAAGTATATAATTTAAGCACTTGAAGGGCCAATTTTTGAAATCGTGAGAATGTATTCTAGAGAAAGTGACATCATTTTCAAACATAATTCAAACCTGCCAATTATTATCATTTCACCTAGAAAAATGAATGTGTCATTTTTCTACTCAGCGCAGAAATTATTTTTTGACTACAATTATTAAAAAAAACGTTTTATAATAGTTTATTGAAATAAAATAAAATTAGCTGATAACGAAAAATTTTAAGTTATGAATTTTTCAAACAAACTGATTATTATATAGCAAAAATTAAAAACTACAAAATTATCAGAAAATGTATATTTTACGTGTGGAAGTAAGTATTTGAACAATAACATATCACTTTTTAAAGAAATGATAATACTAACTTTCACAGGCAGAGCTTCAAGTCTTGTAAGTGATTATTTTGAATTCGAACAGTCATTGAACTCGGCCCTCTCGCGTTATTGAAGACGAATTTCCTATTTTTTCCCATGGAAATCTCTATTATTCGTAGTTAATGAAAAGATGTCAGTGATTCAACATTGTTCAGGACTGATTTTCTTTTCATACCATAATTACATCAGAATATAACTATTAACAACAAACATAACTATGTGACTTCTCATATCTTTTCTTTCCGTAGAAGAGCAATATGTGAAAGGAAAAAATAATTAACGAATGGATGAATCATGAAATAATAATGAGCTTGCTGACTACATAACCTATTAGTGAATAATAAATTTTACCCCAGGACATCCTATTATGGTTGTTCTTACTCCGTTGCAAGATTAAAATACTTTACTTCAGTCTAAATTGAAATATTAGTAACATTAGTATAAGAGTTGACACCACTTTACTTCAGTCTAAATTGAAATATTAGTAATATTAGTATAAGAGTTGACACCTTTGAAAGTCTGTGGATCAAGCCATTGAGCCATTGGCAGGTTATTGATTATTCAGCAATATAACGGTGGTTCAGCCAACTAGAGTTTTTGTTTGATAAAATTAATAATTATGTTCGTCAATAATTTTCAAATATTCTTTGAAATATTTTTGTATTGATTTTTTCCTTTGCTTCACTATAGGTGGTATATGTGAGCAATAAATATTTCTAGTATTTTAAAATGACTAAATGAGTTTGGACTTCCATTGTCTACTATGTATATGTAGACAGATTCGAAATCTGTCTACAAAAAATTATGAAAATTAGTAATTACAATAGCAAATTACAATAGCTGAAATAATAATAACATATAATAATAAAACGTGATACGAAAATTCAATAAAAACAAAACGTTACAATAATAACAATGATTGCTGAAAATTAAAAGATTTCAAATCAAGTTATTTCACGATGTTTCGATTGTTAGTATGCATTGTTGTCTTCGGGTAATGACCGAACTATTCCTTCGAGAGATGACTATTTATACGTCATTCGAGCTCCTTTCACTTTCACCGCTCATCGGTTTAGTGGGGAGTTGGACGTTTAGTGAAAGTTAATTGTTCCGCTTTATTAGAGGTTTCCATACGTCGGGTATCTCAACGCTAGCTCAGCTGAATTTATCGTTTGACAACATATATGCAGCTTCTTTGAATTTTCTCCTATAGCAGTGTTTCTTACTGTGGATGACTACGGCTTCAGACCACATGATATTTTGTTGATGAGTCCAAACATGCTCTGCTATTGCCGATTTGCTGGTTTCTCTTCGTTGCATGTTTCTCTTGTATTCGGCAAGGCGTACTTTCAATGACCTCTTGATTTCACCGATATAGCGATATAGGATTTGCCGCACTCACAGGGTATCCGATAGGTGCAATTCTTAGAGACACAATCTGCGTTTGGTGGCCTAGTTTTTGTGAGGCTGCTACGGTCGGTGATTCTTGGACCCAATTCTTCTTATCCTTTTCGACAATCCTCTTTACTAATACGCCCAAGGATGGCAATTCGTTATGGAGTTCCTTTTCCATTGTGAAGGTGATGAAAGGTTTCACGCTGTTGATATGCTTCAGAAAGTTGTCTAGTTCTGTTTTCCATGGTTCCATACTATGAAGGTGTCATCAACTCGAGGCTTCTTGTGGACTTGTGGCCTGAGTCCCGAACCACTCCATATATATGTTGGCTATGACTGGTGAAAGTGACGATGCTATTGGCAATCTCCCATCTTGGGTGTATAATTTGTTCCACAGTTGAGAATAACAGTTCCGTACACAGCATCCCAGCAGTTCCATGATTACTTCTAAGTTTGTTCTTTCTTCCAGGTTCCCATTTTCGGATAGCTTCCTCGGTATGAGTTTGTTTACAATACGAAATACGTCATCTTATATCCACATAATTGAAAACCTCAGTAAATAGGAAAAGCAAATATTTAAATTAATACTTTATGAATAAAAGATTCACCTAGATGGTCGTATTTCCCTTCTCATGGGGGATGATTAGTTGAAAATTCCACTTATAACAAACACTTCCACAAGATAATTCACATTAATTACAAGTAAGACATCATTGAAATTCCCGACTTGAAACCAGTTTGTAGAATTGACATGAAAGATGTCTTCAGATTTGAAAAAAATTTGGGGCACCTTGAAATATTTACTGGTCATATAGTTTTTCAATTTCCAAAATGCAGCATAGAAGTTGACAGAAATGGCAACATCGCTATTTACACACTTACAAGATAATAATATTTGTGGTAACTCAAGTACACACTATTCAGGTGTACCAATAATAATGGCAACAATGAAACACTTTTCTATTCACATAATATTTGTGGCGACAGATGCCATAAGTATATAATCGTCATATCTTCATATATAGTGGGTGTAAATAGGTATTTCATATAGGCACACATTCAGCTGGACAGACGGCATAAATATAGAAAAATAATTAAGATATGCCACAATTGGGGATATTGCATGCGTTGCCATTAATATTGCGGCACGTGTATATGTGTGTGTGTGTGTGTGGGCGAGTGAGCGAACCTATGTGTGTGTGCGCGTGCGCGTATGCATGCGTGTATGTGGCTTTGGATATGATGGTTTTCCACGCAGCTGAAAGGTAGTGTGCATCATCTCTTTCGTTGAGACTGCCCATTTTTTCAATTTCGATTGCTTTCCCTATGAACCTCGCTTTATGGTGCTGTATACTTGCGATCTTTTTGCAGCTTTTAAAGTCGTATTGTGACCTGTACCAAGGTGGTGTTTGTATAGGGCCGAGGTTGTTTGTTTAAAAACAGGTAACTTGTTGTTTCTTTCCGTTTCTGAGGTAAACTGGATTTTCTAGTGGATTGAGTTCAGGTATCTAACAAAACGGTCCAGTTCTTCTTGTCCATGAGGCCAAATGATGAAAATGTAATCAATATATCTCGCCATAATTTGGGTTTCTTTGGGGTGCTGTTCAGATCCTTTGTTTTAAAAAAGCTCATGAACAGGGTGAGATGACAGGTAACAATGCCGAATCCATTGGATAACCTGTCTGTCTATGAAGTCTGTTGTCCAAGCTGAAATATGTATTTTTCAAGCAATTGTCTGAAAGTTCGATAACCTGAGGTGGTAGGTCCTTGTTCATTGTTATCTGGTTTAGAGCTCCAGTTGAAGTTACATTGGGGTATAAGGATATTTGTTCAGACTGGCACATATATTGTTCGTGTCCAGTGTGACTTTTTTTATGAGGCTGATGAAATGCCTTGAGTTCTTGACATATTATTGCAAATGTTGTATTAATGGGTGCATTATGCTTGTCAAGTGGCTATAGTGAAAATTCAATTGCGCTGATGATGGGTATTGGAGGTGTGTTTTGTTTGTGGTGTGGATATTTGGTAACTCATATAACTTAGGGCATCGGCTGGACTTTTCTCTAGGTATAATTTCGTTCTGGGTTTCGGCGTTTATTATCGACTCTCCAAACAGCTTGTGGGGTGTCGGTTAATTCGGTTATATACCTCCTCTTTGAGTATGTCTTTCATTTTCCTGGTTAATTCCTTTGTGTCCATGACAACGGTAGTATTGCTGTGGTTTGCCTGTTGTATGGTGATATCAATGCTCTCCCTGAGTTCTTTGAATTCTCTGGTTAGATTGAGTTGTGGTGGTTTACTGGATTTGAGTACCCCGGCTATATCTTGTCATAGTTCTTCGGCTTCTTCTTTTGGTAGGTAGTCAACAGCTGCTTTAGCACCAGAGATTATCGCTTCGATTGCCAGTTTTTTGAGAGATATAGCGAAATTGAAGCCCTCCGCGATAGAATTGCTTCTCGGGCGTTTGTTAGGTGGTGTTGAGAAATATTGTGAACTACTTTCTTTGGCTAGTTTGGCTTGTTTTTGTTGTGTGTATGTGTGTATTCTACAGTGATTATTATCAAACTTTTTCCAGTATTGTTGTTTGGGCATCTGTGTCTGTTCTCCAGCTGGCTAATCGTTCATCCAGGTTCCAAAGAGTTGGATGAAGAAATTGCAGTGAAAAACAGAGGATAAATCTCGTTTGGAAGTCGTTGTCAAAACTTGGTTAGTAGACCGCTTTGGTGAGTCGCGTTTATTTTTGATAATCGTGGATTGATTCTATCGATATTATAGATGACGTCTTCGCCGTTTAGTACTCAGGTTTGTCCTTTAGGGACAGTTGAGTCCAATATTGCATTTGTGGTTCAGCCTAGCACCACTGATAAAACCTATAGTGGGTCGAAATGAATGCTTCATTTTTAGGTTATGGTTTTATGCACACCTAAATCGAAAGAATTCACTAAGCTTAGTAAGTTTCTGTGGGACTCCAGAGTTATTATATTAGGGATTTATATTAAAATTTCCACTCTCCAATACATTCGAATGCATGGTAAATCCCTTGACATTACTTTTAAATTGTTTACCAATAAACATTAAGAGTATTCAAACGTTTTTTTCTGCATTCATGGAACTGAAATTTGCTATATTTCAACCTTAATACATATTCTAAAACTTTTCTCAAAGTGAAATTGCAAAATTTCAAAAACTAATGATATTGTGATGATTCATTATATTCCTTTAATATACAAATAAAATCATTATACGATTTATATTTTGTGTTTTTATCTGTAATGAACTAGCATCTAGCATCTCTCCCCTGCTCCGAAAATGGTTATAAGGTACTATTATTTTCTATTATTGAAATGAGTGCTTGTGTTAGCTGTAAGTTTTATGTTTTGTTTCATTAGTGATGTTGGTGTAAAGCGCTCAGCTTGTTCCTAAATCGTACTCAATTTGTACTGCCAATATTTAAAGGTGATTATTATCAACATCATTTCCTTATCTAATATGATACAACAATATTTACCTGAAAAAATTGGTAGGCACTTTCAACAATCCAAATTCTCAGAATCTTGTCTTGGCCAGCAGTTGCTAGGAGTCTACCACAACCAGAAAACTTCATACACCAAATTGGTCCTTCATGTTGATCATCTTTGAGCTCTTGAACATGTTCTACTTTTTCAAACTCATAAGGCCCTTTATGAGAATTTGAGGCCTGGAGCAAAAATAATGAAAACTTTCAAAAATATCTAAACATCAACAATACATAAATATAATTTTTCACATATAGTCAGTGGGCATATTTAAAGACTGCCTCAAAATCCAATCATCATTTTGTCAAAAATTAGTACAGAAATCGAAATTGGACAATTAAAATATGGGGATGAGTTCATAAAACAATAAATGGTACTGTTAAAAAAAAATAATATTATGATATTATTATATAAGTTGACATGGAAATTTAATAAGGATAATTTCTGGAAGAATGTGGTAACAATGTTGAGAAATAAATGAAAATTTTAGAATAAGTTACTGGCAATGTTCACATGGTATACGATAGACACAATTCTTGGAATGGCTGTTCAAGATATAATATGCTATCATCCAACAGTCCTGCTGCTCTGTGAATCACGTAGAACAGTTGATATAATGGAACTCGAAATTAAAATAGATGGCTACAGAATAGTGAGATGTGATTCACAGAGGCGCCACACTGGAGGTGTACTGTTATATGTTCGTGATAATATCAAATGGACTGTCTATAAAAACATATCCGTAGACGTAATACAGGGTGTAACTAAATAAGTGTAAAACATTTGAGGAGGTGATTCCTCATAGAAAACAAGATAGGATCTTTCATATAAAGAAATTTAATTGGAGCATCCCTTGTTAACATACAGCCCCTTAAAAGGGGTACATAAAATTTGTATAACAATTTTTTTCACAAGCATCAAAAAAGTTGCAATATTGAAATTAACCTGACGTTTTGTACTACCAAAAAGACACTTAGCCAGAAATTCATTTGGTTTACCC
>WOGM01000841.1:0-11182 GCA_015342125.1 Leptinotarsa haldemani | reverse complement strand
CTACAATCAGTGACATCCAATACCTACTGAACAGCTGACAAGAATTTGACAAACGACACATATAAAGTTTAGAATTTACTAATTAATAATATATCTGTGATTTCGCACAATAAATATTTGTTAGATAAGTAACAATTAATACTAGGTACTACATAATATTGAATCATTATATTTTTCTGACTTATATGCATCGGCCCGTAATTCCCATTTGAATAAAATATTCAATGGAGAAATCTGCTCATATAATTTTCAACGGCCATACCATCGGACCTTTGAATTGTGGGAAGACGAATGTAATAATTTCTCTGCTGACTCATTCTTTGGGATTACGATATGCAAATGTTTACCTTTATTCATCGATTCAGTCTCTCTATCACTTAAATCACTTACGTGCAGTATTAGCTCCAATCCAAATGTTGGGATTTTGCATTTTAGCCAATAATGCAGCTGAAGAAGTAGAACCATCAGATTCTAAACCGGATTCAATATTTATTTTTGATAAAGTTATGTGTGAGAAACAGGATGTTTTTCGTTTATATTTCAGCATGATACATCATAAAAATGTGGATTGTTTTCATCTGAACCAGACATATACTCAAGTCTCGAAACAATTAATCCGAGATAATGCAATTTTTATTGTATTCTTCAAACAGGATGATATGATTCTCAACCATATATTTCAAACCATTTGACCATATCTGACATACAAGCAAGATTAAGATATGTGTCCGAAATGTTGGTATGATAAATATGGATTTTCAGTTATTGATGAGTAGCAAAGTAGCCGTAATCGTAAAGGATTAGATGCTATTATATATCCTTGATGTTCTTCAAGAAATGTAATCATTTGAGTAAAAACTGGTGTAGACGACACTTCATTGTATATACATAGTCTCGAATAAATATATTATGGAGGGAAAAAATTATGATGAACTATGTTCGAAAAGAAAGTTAATTGAAGTAACGGATGCAGTTCGGAAAAAAATCAATTATATCAACAGTAGTGGTCTTAGTGATCAATCAGCACTCGAGAGAATCTATGAGCTAATAATAAATCCTTCAAAAATGATATCGGCCAATACTGGAGAAGCATTACAAATGCATCAGATGATGCAGAAAACAAAGAGTGCTCTACCATTTACCGCCAAAATTGAAATTTGAAGTGAGTTTAAACCTGAGTTTGAAAAACTTGATTTGTTCAAGGGGGAAAAATTTCGAAGGGGCATTTTTGAAGAATCTTCAAGTCTCTTGGAATGGAATATCAAGTTCTCGTTATAATACTGTATAATTTTGAGTACCTTTCGGTGTTAACAAAAAATAAAACTTTGCACCAAAAACTTTGAAAACATTATTTAACTCTTCAAAAAAATTTACCGTGGTTAACACCATAGTTGTGTAATTCGTAATATTACAGGCTTTTGAAATGAACCGTCATATACAATTTTTTTAGCAATTTTTTTTCGTTGTCCCATTTTAAAAAAATGGGTAAAAAAATAAAACTTCACTTAGATGGCCATGACTCCAAATCTAGATGTATTTTTTAATGTTGAACAACTTTTCTGAATAACATTTTTTGAGATTTCCCAAAATAAGGGTACTTTATTTTTGTCTCAAATTGCGTACTAGCAGACATTTTTGTGGAAGTGAAAGAGCAATTGAATGATGTGTTATTATCAACCAATGACCACTCCCACACCGTGGGAGTGGTCATTGGCAAGCGCAGTGAGCCAAGAATGATAGCCCTCTGCATCTGTCCGGCTAAGATTTGTGCTTTAGTGCGTCAAGCCGGCATGATTTTAAGAATCGAGAGTAGAGAGGGCATCATTCCACTAAGGACTCAAATAATCAGAGTGGTCTGGATAGAGTCTGCGGAGTTTGAAGAGAAAATCTCGATATTTCATCTGTTTCTCCCCTTCTCTCGTCAGTAGCTGAAAACTCCACGATAAATATCGTCTTGCTCTTGTGGTCGAGAAGAACTACATCAGGCTTATTAGCTTGTATGAGCCTGTGGGTGGGGAACGGTTAGTTCCAATAAATTCGACACTTCTAGTTTTCCACAATGGATTCAATATCCCTCGGAGCGTAGGGCAGCACCAGTGTCTCGACGATACCGTACGCGTGCCGTAGATGGCCATATAGCACTCTTAGGGCCGCGTTATGTCGATGGATATAGGCCGAGACCGTATATACTGGACATGCTCATAGCAAGTGCATTAGGGTATCGGGCGCCTCACGGCAGGCCCTGCACCTTGTGTCAAGGACTTCTATACCCATCTCGCGACTGCGATAGACCAAGGTGTTGAAGACACCTGAACCACTCAGTTTCCGACTTCAGCCCACTCGACTGAAAAAAGCGAAAGTCGGGCGCTTTGATAAGCCAAGGTCTCCAATGTTATTGAAGAAGACCTCATGCATTGGCTTATCCTTGTGTTGTGGCCACCTCGTTCAGTGTCGAAAACTGAACTGAGTTCATCAGCTGCTCGGGCAGCTGTCTTAAAGAGAAATATATATATTCAGTACCATTCTGATATATAGACACTCCAAACTCAAAAGTCGTGGGAAGTACAACCGTGGAACGTACGATTTGGGATGTAAACTCGAGTTGATACAGCTCCTCCCGAATCCACTTCACTATTCCGAATGAGTAGAGTAAAATTGAAACTGCAAGAATATTTGTTGCTGCAACTTTGTTCTTACCCGACAGTGTGAGTGGCGTTGTTCCACTCCGAGATAAGTATACGTCTCTCCGGCATCAATATGGTGCAGGATGCTTCCATCTACGGGCTGCACACCCTCTCCGTAGTCCCCGCATCGTCTTTTTTTGAGATGGACCATTGCACATTTATCTATCCTGAATTTTATATCGATAGCATGCGTGTACTCTTCCATCACTCCAGAGGCATACAGTTAAGATTATCCATATAAAACAAATGGGTGACCTTGTGCCTCCGCTTTCCGGGGGTGCCACAGTTATACCCTCGAGTATTTCCGAGCGCAACGGATAATGGCAATAGTGAAATGCAGAAGAGAAGGGAACTGTGGGTATCGCCCTGAAATACTCCCCTTCTGAAAGTGGCCCACCCTGTTTGGAGTCTGACTTGACCAGATGTTATGGTGAAGCGAGTTCGCTAACGATAGGAACTGAGTTGTTTTATGTGAGATGGTAATTTATTATAAAATTTCAAAATCAATGAATTTTTCTATGAGGTGCTTAGTCTGAATCTCTCAATGGGCTCATTTAGGCTGATTCAGAATTTTATTGAAAATTATATATTACAAAAGTAAATCATATCCCAAGTATCCCACAAAATTTTCCGGTTTTTATGTCAATTAACAACTGAGCAAGAGCAATTAAAAATGTGAGTTTGCCCGCGATACATTTTGATGTCACACCAGACAACGAGCTTCAAGCGGTGGCAACCGGGCCTGTAGATGGAGATTATGAATCGCTGCCATCGCCACCAGCACTCTCTTGTCGCCGAGTCGACTGATGTGACGTCAAGCTTGACCACATTCAACTATTAATTTGAGGGGAACGATAAAGAGTGAAATTTCAGATTTTTTGCAGATGTGCTATTTGAAACATTAACTTTCAAAAAATGAAATAAAAGAATTGTTAAATGAGCCCCTTCCCATCAGATTTTCTGATCTCGTTGGATATTCATGTTGTTGCGATTGTAAAATGTAGTTGGATTTTGAGCATACTTCATGGTGGCGTTCGCAGAAATAGTCAAATCATGCACATTACTGTGACACTCCACCAAAGTGGTATCGTCCGCAAATAGAAAAATTTTTTGCGAAGCTTATGGAAATATAGGTCTTTTATATATAGGATGAACAAAATTGGCCCTAGGTCAGAACCTTAGGGTACATCATGTTTGACAGATTTCACATTCGATTTAATCCCATGTAGTGATATATACTGTGATCTATCGTGCAAATAGGATTCACAAAATTTAAGGGACAGTCAACAATAATAGGAAAGTTTTTCAAGCAAAATGTTGTGCGAAACACAATCAAATGCCTTCGATAGATCGCACAACGTTATGAATGAATGTCTGCCCTCTTTAAGACTAACCACTACACTGGATATGATATTCAGCATTGATTGTAGACTTACCTTTTCTATAGGCAAATTGTCTAGGGCAGTAAAAATAATTAGCTTCCAAGTATGCTATTATTCTGCTTTTGACAATTACCTTGATAACTTTTACAAGTATAGATATTATCGAAGTAGCTCGAAAGTTGTCAATACTGCGGAGGTCTCCTTTTTTCAAAAGAGGCAAGACTGCAGATTTTTTAATATTGAAGGAAAAACCCCATGAGCAAAATATTCATTTGTTAATAGAGATAATAGGCACGCAATCATACAGGCAATAATATTGATAATCTATAAAGGATCAATTATTCAAATAGTACCATGACCCCCTCCCGAAAAAATAGTAATTATCAAGCAATTGATTTTATTCAACATTTGATTCAAGTGATTTATTAACTACTCACTCACATTTTTCTCTGACACAGAAAAATGAGCCATATTGTATGTTCAACATTCTTCCTTCATTCCGACTCCATGCCGAGGATAAATTCAAATCTCAAGGTCAAAGTTCACGTTCGAGGTCATGGTTAAGGTCGAGTGGGGGGAGGTTCAAAACTGTCATTAGCACTCTACTGAAATACACACGAAGGCTCTACAGAAAAGCGTGAAACCCAATACCAATTGAACATTATAATGTTTCTTACAATCATAGCACTATCATGTCGCTGGAACTGTAAAAGCTGCTTCTCAAAAGCTAAGAATACTGTTTCGAATCAGAAAACTATACACCTTCTTTGGAGTACTATTTTCATGTATGGAGCTCCGCCCCCAAAAATACCCTGAAGCTGCTGGATTCCACCCAGAAAGAGCCATTCGCTTGATTGGAGACACGAACATCAGTTGCAAGCTTGATAGTCTGGAACATCGAAGAAAGGTTGGAGATTTGTCTCTCTTCTATAGATACTTTCACCTGAAGTTATCAAGTGACTTGGCACATTTGATTCTACCAAGAGCGGTACATATCAGAATCACGCGGCAGACTGTAGCTGCTCATCGTTTTGAGATTCAACTCAGTACATCTTGAACTTCACTGTTTAAGAACTCTTTCATTCGGAGAACGGCGTTTATGTGGAATAAACTTCCTGAGAACATTTTTCCAAATGGTTTTAATCTCCAGCGATTCAATATTCCAACGTGATTCACTACTTTCGCACAGGTACCACTCTGCGAGCGCATTAATAAGGATTTTCCTGTCGTGCTTATGTTTTGTCCTTAAAAAAATATTTGAATTACGAAAAACTGCCTCTGAACTCTTGAGTGGGTATAAAGGCCACTTTTTAGTTGATTCGACTATTGCTATTTTGGAAACATAAGACCTACAAGGTCTGTTAAATCGGACAAAAAGCTTACTATTTTGAAGAACTAAAATAATCTTTTTTCAGATCGAGAATATCAGTGGTGGTTTTTGCAAAAAGGCAGACGAACTTTTTTTACTATTTTATATTTGTTATACCTAATCTTCCTCCTAGAAGATGATCACTTGGTGATCGAAACACGTGTCGAGGTGTTAAAAATAACGATTTGGTGTTGGGAAAAAACTCCAGTGATATTCATTACTACACCAAAGGTTCCAAACAGTGCATCATAAATACCTAATCTGATATGATCCAATTTGCGATGCGACGTTTCAATTTATTAGATTTCGTCATGAACTACGAAATTTGACAATTATAGCTTTTGGCTAATATTTCACAAACAACCATCGATATTCTTGTTCTGAAAAGTGATTATTCTAGTTTCCTGAAGTAGGAAACTTTTGTCCAATTCAACCGTTCTTGTAGGTCTTACCCTTTCCAACATGGCAATAGTGGTATCAGCTTGAAAAATCGGACTGTATAATATTCTGAAATGATATGCATTTCATTTTGGTCAGTTTTGGTTTAACACCATGAACAGAACGAGTCTTTCTGGAAATTGTTAATGAAATGAATTTGGGAATACACGTTGCGTATTTTCATCTACTTACAATTTTCAAATTAGAAAAAACTACTCCCTGACCTTTAAATCTCTTCAAGTAGTAGATTGAAATGCTTCTTTTGTTCAACGCTTACTGATGTACGTAAAATTGAATACAGCCACATATTTAACACTACCGCTATCTTACTTCACACTAACTAATGACTGAGAACGGCAAGAAAACGTTTCTTGGGGCTGACCATAACATAACCCCTCTTCACTTATTTAATATTGGTGGTTATCACAATTACCTATCCATCTAGTATTTGGTAAAAGGGTGATTGATTTTAATACTATGTATACTGTTGACAAATGAAAAATGTCTTGATATATGTTAACGTGAATCGATAAAACTCGCCGAAGGAAATGATTGCTCTTATAGATGAGTGACTTTTGTTATGAAAATGATGACGTTACTATTATTTTTATATTCATCTGGCATTTCACTGTAGCCTTACAAGCTTATTGCATACATTTCAATGAAAGAAAAGTGCAATAAGATACTAGTTTTCTGAATAAGTTTGTTAATGTCCTTTGTTGTCATATTCTTTTAGGTTGACCTTAAACCGCTTGTCGTCATCTGGTGCTTCACATTTGCTTAATACATTACGAGTTAATTTTGTCCTTATGTGAAAAGGATGTTATCAGCATCTTAATAATTACCCTGAAGTGATTCATTCTCTGTTGAAGCCGTTTTCTGGTTTTTCCTTAGACAGTTCCTTCACAAAGGTTTTCCCATGTGTGTTTTGATGGTACAATTTCCAAGAATTATTTATTTATTTTTTATCCATTTTATGATTTGATATCATACCAATCTCTACAGCTGGTTCTGAGCCTATATGAGGAGATGATGATCAGCCTTTCGGTTTCGAGTTTCTTGTGAGCCCTAGTGCCTAGTATATAGTTTATCTATTTCTGTCTGCCAGTTCCTCCGTATCTTAATGCATTTCCAGACTAGACTCGAAGTCACTTCTTGAGTTCATCATAGCACCGAGTGCCGCCTGGCTATCTGGAAAAATATTGACCTGTTTGTTTAGTTCCGGCCTAAAATTATTATCCTCTGCGAACACATTCCCCTAGAAGACGGATGTGCATTGACGGAGACTGAGCGAATAGCTGTAATGTAAATTTCAGAAAAAAATTGTAGAAAATAATGATAGCTATATTTTAGAAACATTAGATAATATACAGGATGTTCATTGATAAACAAGAAATGTATGATTTATAAAGTTGAGTTTTTTATATAAAATACTCTATGTTTTCACTTCATTGATTTACTTCGAAAGAGTTCAATGAAAAAAATAAACAACCAAATACTTATACAGAGTAGCAATTTTTCCGTGTAGGGGAAACATTTATTTCAGTTTTATTCAAATGGAATACCCTGTGAAGAAGGCCATATAAGTATGAAAATTATTGTTATGTTCTTTGCTTACATTACATACATTATAAGAGGATATAAAATACACTTATGTCATTCCCAGTTTGTGACATAAATCTAACCATAACTTCCGGAACACCTGTCAAAAATCTGAACAACCTTATTGTTTTGATGAAAACTCTTGATAGAAATGAATTGAGTGGAAATATATATGGTGAGCCATTTAAAAGATACATAACGTTAATGAATTACGTATTTACCGGATACCCTGTATTCCGATGATATATGATATATTTTTGGAACAAAACTTTATTCCTTTCCACAACTTTTTTTCGATACATTTTATTCTATCTCGAATAAGAAAGCAGATATCGCCCACCCACACATCTTTTATACACCCCGTATATTCCATCTCTAGAGGATTGAAATATATCTCTTACAGACAATTTTGTTATGTTGAAGAAAATTTTTGCTATATACATTTTATGTGCTACATTTTCCTTTACTCGCTATTTCATAAATAAATTATGGAATAGAGTTGCATACGATGTATCAATTACGGATATTTTAGCGACATCTATCATGCGGAGTATTCACCTCATAAATAATAAGTAGAATTCTGCATGCAACAAATCCATCGACCCAATTATCACAAATATACATTCAGTTTTGTTTAATGGTTGTTCAGTACAGCTCAGTATGAATTACTCAATACAAACAAGCGAAACATACATCAATCATTCCAGCGTCTGTTTCTCTTCATACATCTATTTCAGTAAATCAATATTTCTGATAGAAAGGGGACTGAACAGGTATGAATAGATGGATGGATAAGTCCAAACACTTTTGATACTGGATGATAGATGACGACACATACCTTGAAATATAAATTGTTTTAACAAACAACGAATTCCAAGTAGTTAGTGAATGTTTAAACTCACAGTACCATTGAATAATACTCATGCAAATAAAAAAAAAACGAATTCACAGCAAAAAACGTAAATTTTTGTTTTGAGGACACCTGGCGATTTTGAAAAAATTTTTGACTGTACTTACGTATTTTGATGCGTAGATTACGAATCCGAAAGAAAAAAGCGGCNACACAAAAGCATTTATTTACTAGGTCACCTTTGCACCTTATTCCTCCTTCTTTGACATTTTTCACTTCAATAATCAACATTTTTCTTATAAAAATGTTGAAAAATGTATGAAGCTGCTTTTTGGTTACATATCACTGTATTTTGCGTTTTTAAGATTAATGACATGGTCGGTACGACTGATGCAGTCAGTATTCCTAAAGTAATTCAAATGATTTTTGCCTTCATTCTTTAGTTCGTAAATTGGTTTTTGGTAGTGAATAGTAGGTAAATAAAGAATTGAATTATCTCTTACTTTCACTGAATGATGAATTTCGTTCAAATTCATTTTGTATTTTTCTCTCACGTCAAACTGAAAATTCAAATCTACAAATTTGAAATAGTAGGTGACGACAAATACCAACCGCTTTTTTCTGAAATGTCACTAGTAACTAATCTACAAATAGAAGAATGTCACCAGAAGAAGCATTCGTTTTTAAATTAAGTTTTTTATGAGAAAAATGTTGATTATTGAAGTGAAAAGTGTCAAAGAAGGAGGAATAAGGTGTAAAGGTGACCTAGTGAATGAATGCTTGTGTTTTTAAATGGTTCATTTTGTGAAAAAGAAGGCTGAAAAGTTGCCCTTTTCTGAACTTTGAAGGGCCGTAACTTTGTAAATGAGGGAGAGCGCCGCTTTTTTCTTTCGGATTCGTAATCTACGCATCAAAATACGTACATACACTCAAATTTTGTTTCAAAATCGCAGGGTGCCCTCAAAATTAATATTTACCAAGAAATATGCAATAAAAAATTATTCCTGCCCCGAATATAATCATAATATGCTTAAATGGACTGTATTCTCTGAGTAGGTTTTGGTTCATTGTAAATATGAGTCGAAAAAAGAATCGCGAGATGAAAAATATGGCCTACCTTGATACTTGTCAGGGGAATGGCTGGTGATAATTTGGAATGCTGATCACTGTCGCCTTTACCATTTGTAGGCAGCACTATGAAGAACACAAAAATTCACTGGATCACATAAAGGTCCGAATTTATAGTGCACCATCGCTGACACTGCTTCCTTTTACTATTTGCCGGCACGACTAAGACGAAGACCTGTTGTCTGCTTGTTCTTTTCAGGGCTTGATTAGCAAGCACAATGTGCGCGAAACAATGCGCAAAATTATTGTGAACAAAATAAACAGTCCAGTTAACTGGAACTACTTAGAAAATTACTATTTACCAAGCGAAACAAATTCTATGACAATATTTGCAACCATGCTTGGTTTGACCAATCGAATCATAGAAACGCGCGCAATTTCATGAAGTCATAAAAAAATTTGATAATATATTTAATTGAATTTGGAATGAAAAGTGATTTAATTATAATGAAGAATTCGTAAATATATAGAGTATTCAGGGAATTCAAAAGAGACGCATGAGTTCCAGGACAAATGAAAAGTAAGAGAGTCAAAGCTCCGCATAAATTGGCAGCTGGCAACAAACCATACACAGAATTGTTCGAACGGTGTATGAGGTATGACTTCATTTTCAATCAATCAATTTATTCACCATAAGAAATATACAAAATGAATAGTCTAAATAAAAATAGAAATACCAGTTGGTAAATAAATAGAGAACACCCGAAAATAAGATTACCCTTGAGCATGCTTGAAATATTAAGCGAATTTACAAATTTGAAGTAACTGCTGCCATCTACAATGACGAATCTGCACTAACTACGATTCTCTTTCTCGCAGACATTGTATATATAGACTAGAGATGGCAGAAAATAATTTCCTGTCATTCCCTCAAAATGTTACGGTCATATGTGTTGGTTCGTGATATTGGAAAAATGAAATTGGATGAAATGTATTATGATGAAATGTATTCTGTATTACGTGTAGTAGAGATGGTTGAAGATTGGATTACAACATTTGGAAGAAATTGGACTTTATTATGAATGATAACAAATATATTTTGAATTAGTTCAAAATCCGGTTGGTTCAATATCGGTCACTGAACATGAATTTTTAAAAATTCAGTCATTGTAGAATAGTTCGTCGCAATGATATACCATCAACCAAGTGAAATTTATCAACCTGACTAAATTGTGTTTTGATTAATATCCACCAAACATATACCAGAGGGTCACCTTCAATGCCCGTAACTAGGTACATTGGGGATGGATATCCCACCTGGTCATGACAACAGGCTGTATCGCCGGATAAAAGCCTAATGGAGCCCAATGACTAATAGACAACTTTCGACTTGATGACTAATATATTTATTCCAAATTTTGGGGTTAGTGTTAGTTTACAAGGTATGTTTATGGTGGGGACCTGCTTTAGGCCTCTTCAGGGTTACATGTATCTATCTTATAATCTATGTTAGTATTGTGTTAGTTTTTCCTTTGTTTCTTCGTTCGGGTGTCCTGGTCCATAACGGTGGGTCGTTGTTTGGAAGTGTTTTGGTTCGTGATAAACCTGGGGTGGTGTGGTCGATAGTTCATGATGTTCTTCAGGGTATTCCAGGGCGTGGATTTTCCGCTATCTGATAGCCAATGGATATTCCTCTATGTTCTGGATCTGCTCCGAAGGGTCTTCCAGCAGCCCCAGGAGTCTGGCTGGTGGGATCGGGAGCTTTTTCCTTGGTATCCTTTTGGCGCCT
>WOGM01000840.1:0-11214 GCA_015342125.1 Leptinotarsa haldemani | reverse complement strand
TTGATGTTGTCAGTTATCCAAGGAGCATATTGAGTTTTTCGTAGCGCAACAGTAGTTTTAGGTGCATGGAGGTCAATTAATCCTCTTATGTTTTGATCGAGATGAGTACGCACAGAAAACGCAAGCTTGCTTCCAGGATAGTTTTGAATGTTATCCAAAAGCTGTATTTTATCACAGGTTGTCTGAAACCTAGACGATAGAAACATAGCATTGTTTTCACTCAAAAATGTGTATGAATCGGACCTCATTAGGAAATATGTTAGATGCAAATCAGTGTGGGACAAATATCCTTCTTTATATCTAAAATTTTGTCAAAACTGGGCTAAAAAAACAACAGTTATTCTAGATAATTTTTAATTTTTTTTAACATTTCGAAGTGTCCGTTTTTCATACACGTGAGTGTACGAGTATATCTGAGCTGTTTTTCCCTTATCCTTTATGGACTCTTCTTTGGTTAGTTCTGAGTGAATTTCCAGTCGTGTGAAAACCGCTGAAACAGCTGAAATGTACAACACGCACCTAAACCACGTCTGCGATACAGAGATTCAATAATAGCCTGATTTATTCCTCGCCTTTTCTTTCATGTCCTCGCAGGATGTATAATGACAGGATTAAGGATCAGGCCATTAGGGGATAAGGGCGGTTGCTTCCGACAATTAGAGTTCATTCCACAACTTCGCACGCCCTTGTTTCACCCTCAACGCGATCCCGAGTTTAATTGGTGGGGCGCGGGGGAAAATCAACCCTATATGGGGGTCCTGTAAGGACGCTCGCTCGGAAACTGACATTGTAACGTTCTATTAGGGCGTTATGTTGATGAATTGCGGGAATCCTATCAAAGGAAATGAATTGTGGCCTCTAATCAACATCTGAAGTTGTGTAATGGCCAAATTGCATCTTCTTTATGGAGTTGTATCTGTTGATGGTGATTTATTGGATGGTATGATTAATGGTGGTTACTATGTGTTGTACGACGGGCCCGAGGAAGGATTTGTTGTTATCAGGAGCTTCAGATGGGTTAGTTATTGCTTGGATCAATCTGGAGAGTTGTTTGTGTTTTTGAAAAATATAACAACAGTTACAGAGTGGTTTCACCTGATCTTCTATTAACGAATGTGAATGCTTCTGTTGCCTTGTGAGAACTATTTTATCATATTTGTTCGATTCTGGATCATTATTTGAGAGTACCATGGTGTGGGCAACATGCTATTTCCTCCTGCACGTGTTCTTTCTTCCCAGTGGAAAAATTCAAGGCCATACATTTGGCCAAGTGTAATGAACCAACGGATTACTAAGATTTGAAACCTATCGGTATTCTTTCTGGTATTTCGGAGGTTATGGAAATGGAGATCAAATGACCGATCACAACTTATCCTACCAAGGTTGGTCTCATGAAAATGTTCAATTGGGATTTGCAGTACCACCACCGCACTTACTCAACTAATTGTTGATATTATCAGAGCTCATTATTACAGCAAGGTGTTCGATACGTTGGATCTCTCAATTCTTTTTGTTTTATATTGAACTTTTTTTTGAATCTGAGTTCATAAATCTATTTGCTGATGATACGTTGCTTATGTGTAGCGATATGCATTCAGGAGCAAGGAGCAATCTTGCGATTGTTTCTTCAGTGATGCCATTGTTTATTTATGCAGCTCTCAAGCACTACTCTTATAAACGTATATGTTCAATATTGTTATTTTTACGATAAATAAACATTATTATTATTATTATAGAGCTATTCATAAAATGGATAGAATTTTAGAAACAAATGAGTATTTATGTACTAACAAATTGAAGTTAAACGTAACAAAAACACAAGCAATGATATTCATCATGAAATATAAATACAATTCTCTAGATATCAATATCGATAACGAAAAAATTGAAGTTGTTTCATCAGTCGAATACCTTCGTTTTCAACTGGATGATTTTATAAACTTTGATAATCACATCACATTTCTGGTGATGATACTTTGTTTATAAGTAGTTATCCTTCACGTAGGTCCCTGAAAATTATCCTCGCCTATAATTCTTCTATATTTCTTTACAAAAGTAAAAGCGTCCCACAAGCGTTTATTACAGATCCAGTTCTTTTTACTCTTGAAATTAGTGACTTCCATATGTATAAAGATTCATGAGAGTACATCATTATGCTGATGATACCCAGCTTTATAGAATGTTCAGACCCGGTGAATTGAATGCCAACAGCATCAAACACAATCTACAGTTGTTGTTCGATGTCTCATGTGCTTATAACCTAAAAATCAATCAAAAGGGTCGAAAACTGTAGTTTTTGAACCTATATTAAGATCTGGGTGGAAGAATGTCTGTCCATCCGGTTAGATAACCACTTCATTGCTAACTGACTACTCCTACATGTGTATATCGCCTTCATCGAAGAATAAACTTATCATATGAAATTATCAATAAAATTATCATTGATATTATTATATTTATTTTGCTTTGCAAAAATGACTGTTTCTTCAGTCCTGGTAACTTGAACTACTGGTAAATTCATCAGCGATTCGTATTAGATGTTGAAGGAAATCCACTTCTTGCCTTTTTGATGAAATTATCAATGTTTATCCAATCTGTAGGATTTTAGATCATCATTTGATACGATACGAAATTTAAACCAAAGTTGCACCTTCAACTGAATGAAGATGATTTTTGTTGCAGGTAGTTGCCGGATCAGGAGTCCGTGGTTGGCTAGACGGTTCTGTAGAACATCAAAATTGGTTGAAGCTCATACAGAGTGCTCCAGATAAGTCGGAAGCGAATTTGAGATATAATTTGCAAGGAGGGCAGGTGAGTCTTTGACACCAATTTGTAGTCTTGACTGATAAGTGAAGCTGTCTTACAGTTTTGTTCCGTGTACGTTAAAACATTCATTGTATATATGGTAGCTCTGAATTCAACCAAGATTCCTCTGACTCAAATTTCCAAATATCTATTTCATCAATATTATATATATTGTTTGAATGCTCTCGATTCTATAACATTCCATATTGCCTTCTTCACGTGTGTCAATTTTGCCATTATTGAACTGAGCAAAATATAAGTAACAATTTCAATATTTGTGATGGACTGTTTGGAACCTTTGGTGTAGTGATGAATATAACTGAAGTTTCATCCCAACACCAATCCGTTATTTTCAACACCTTTACACCTGTTTCGATCATCAAGTGATCATCTTTAAGAGGAAGATTGATCTGTTAAATCCTCTTCTTCTATCCCAACACCAAACCGTTATCTATAACACTTCGACCAGTGATCATCTTCAAGAGGAATAATGATCTGTTCAATCTTCCTCTTCTCTCCCAACACCAAACACTTATTTTCAACACCTCAACACGTGTTTCAATCCCCAACTGATCCTCTTCAAGAGAAAGATTGCAGATGGTTACCTGGTGATCTTGGTGTGTCTGTAGCACTATTCATTATGTTTTTGTTATTCGATAGAGCTAGATATTTGTTATGACTCCTCATCCAGATCAAATGAACCATTCGCTGAACTGCCAATCATTTTTCAGCTATGGTACGAAACATTTCAAGAAATACCGTCAGGAGCAGAGTTGATGCTAGCCCAGAGAGAACCTCTGAACTTGCAGGACATGTTTGGAGATTCAGCTGATGAAAGGTCCGATAGAGAGACAGGTATGAATAAATACAAGTATACTTGTACAGGGTTCTCCATAATATCGTCAAAAATGAAATGAAAGGTTCGTTCCCTCGGAAAATGTTAACGTGTTGGATAGATGCTATGAAATTTAGAACCTTAGAGAAAATAAGGTACTATAACTCAATGGAAGCAACCGATGTAAGAGATTTGAATGGTAATGATAGTATAAATAATTCATTACCCTTTCTGAGCACAAGTTGTATAGGGACAGTCAACATGGTTGTGAACACTAAAACAACTGAAAAGGAAAAAACTCATGATCTATGACTTGAAAACTGCACATAAAACGTTTTTAAAACGTTTTAATTTTTGTGGAGGCACACCAAGGTATTCCTCCACAAAATAAAAACAAATGCTGATCAGGTGGCTTCGCAAATTTTTTTATAAAACACGTTAATTCATTAAATATCAATGGTCACATATTAGTGAGTGATCTATAAACACTTTTTTTTATAATTCATAAAAGTAATTTTTTTGCCTTGTATTGTCTGTATCAACATCTGAGTTATTTTTTTATGTATCTTCGTTCAAAAAAATTTTAAACTGATTTCGAAAATATATAGACAAGAAACACTAATGGGTGGAAGTTTACAAAACGTGTTCTGTACATCAACCATGGACTGAATAAATCACTTCTGAGGTATGAAAACATTATGAGTAAGGATATCAACTCCAAAGGCAGATACCATACCCGATTTGGGAGTCGATTTGTCCATAATAAAAAAATGTGATGTTTTTTGATATCACAATTTTGAGATATTTTATAAATGATTCTAGAAAGGGAGTTTGAAGGTTAATTGTTCACAATATTTAGTCCAACTGAGCAACTTTTCAATATGGAGTTCTAGAAACTTCATCAAACACTCGTCCTTCAATTTCAGTTATACTTCATTGATGGAAATATCTTCACAAAATTTACGTTGGAGGAGGTAATGAAGAAATTTGATTTTTTTTCGAATTGAAGTATGAGAAAACCATATATTCAAATTTGTGAATATTTCATTGTTCATTTTCTGAAAAAACGTTATTCTCAGCGTTTATCAGCGCAATGATATCATCTGCACAAAACATAAACTCAGTAAATTCACAAAAATACAATTTTAGAGGTCATTAATATATAGAAAAAATAGTACTGAATCTAACACAGAACCCTGAGGTACACCTAGGTTACTTATAGACATTGCAGATGAAGAACTGTTTTTTTGAATCTTCCCGAAAAGAAAGGTCCACAGAGTTTCAACAATGCATAAAATTTTGTTAACTAGCTTAGTGATCTAATAAGTTTTCTGAAAAAAGTTGGTTGGGTAGCAGGATCAATTTTTTCAAAAACAATTTTTTTCTTGCCGGTGTTTCGAATTTAATTAAATTTTTGTTCGGGGCTCGAAAAGTAGTTTCTTTGTATTAAAAACCATCAGACATACTAGATACATATTACAAAAAAAACATTGCAACCAATACAAAACGACATGAAACAAAAAATCGTTTGTTTGATGTTGTTTTGTGGTGGTGTTGTCTCAGAAATTTGATTGTTGCAATGTTTTTTATATTTTTTAATATATTATTGATATAACATAATAGTAACAGTAATAGTAATATAATCAATACGAGGAAACTACTTTACGAGCCCTGAGGGAGAACTTAATTGAATAAAAAACGTCGGCAAGGAAACAACTGTTTATTTTAGAAAAAATTCTTCCTGTCACCCAACTAACGTTTCTCTAGCAGAAAATGTTCTTCAAATTTTTTTCCAATAATGACATTGAATATAAAGAATGAATTGAACGAATAATTTTTTCTCTGCAGAATATTTCTTCATTTTTCAATGTTCAAGATTCAAGATACGGCGATGACATCTCATTTTACTGTGATGGGTTCGACAGAAAACTCTATCCACAAATGTCAAAGGTTAACGAGGCTCCTGTTTTAACTATTCAAAATACCACTTCCTATTCATCTCTTGGTGTACATATTTTCCTTTCGTGTTATTTAGAAAACTACTCTGGCAAGATGAGTTGTAAATTCAAATAATGAGATAATTAACAAGTTTGAATAAATGAGGGTTTTTGAAAAAGTACATATTGACAAAGAACAAAGAAGCATGCTGTTTAGGCGTATTGAATTGTCTGTTTTTTAATGCATAGGAAATATCGATATCCGTTGCCTCAAATTAGTTTCGTTATCCAAGAATAGATAAAAATTCCCTTCAGCTTTCTGTAAAAAAACTGTTCCCACTGGCTCAGCCCAATAATTGTCTAGTATGGTTATTTCATTTCAGAAATACTTTGTTTTATGATTTTCTTTAAACAGTTTTACAAAAACGCAACACATGTTTCGCTATACAGTTACTCCTTCAGGCGTGTCTAACTAACTTAAATGTATTTATTTAATGCTTTATATATATTTTTACAATTTGAAGTACCTATATTTCAAGTAACTGAGTGTTACTTGAGTGTGGGAACTTACTAAATAAACCTATAATGACTGAGATTACCTGAGGTTATGTACCAGTTTTCACATTCGTAAAAATATTCGGTAACGGGGAGTTATTTCATTCTATTTCATCATTCGTCATTCTTGAATCTACTTTTTTTTGAATATAACACGACATATTCATGATTGAACCCATATCTCGCTGCAAAACTGTAATTGGTCTTTTTATTCAAGAAACCACTTCTATGACCTTTAATTCTTTGGGAAAAAGTTCCCTATGTTTGTCCAATATAAAGGTTTCTGCAAGAGCCACAAGTCAACTCACATACTCCTAGTCTATTCGACTTCGAACTTTGGTCTTTATTGTTTTTGATAAATTTACTTAAACTATTATTCTGTATTGAATACGTTACGGATCTTCATCAAGAATTGGCCGATTCCATCACATAGTTAGTTTATGCTAGTAATCAACCAAGCAATACTCTTGCAGTTTTGAAAATGAGAAAAAGTTTCTTCATGTTTTGTAAATGAGAGGAGAAAGAATTGTTGTGCACTAGTCATAAAAACTAGGTAGATCATGAAATGGATTCATTATTTAGATTTATTGTTGTAATCATCATATCTTTTTCTCTTTCAGTACTGGCTAGAATTCATAAATTCCATTTTATAACAAATTATTAACTGGTAGCAAACCAACTTCTACGAAACTTTCATTTTGTTGGAAATCAAAACTGAATTATTTCGTTTTTGAATTGTAGAATTACCTACATATTATTCATTTCAACAGAAACTATTTGTCAAATTGAATAACGGGGGATATGAAACAAACGTGCAATTTATCAAATGTCTCGATATGAACAATACTGCTCACGGCTATGGTGCTACTTGATATCAGAAAACTCACCATGATTATTATAATTTACAACAATAAATCAGTTTGCATTTCAAAAGCATTGCAGAACGTGATGTTGCAAATTAATACCTGAGCTTATTGGCACAATTAAAACGGGCGAGTTTCGAAGTAATCGATTCGTAATATGAACAATTAAAAGAAACCAAATACAGAGCATTTACGATTTAATACCCTGTTTATCTGTGATATCCGAGGATATAGTTCTTTGTCGAACCTATAGATGGCGTCTTTCCAAATGAAGATATCGTCGACCTTACTCACTCAGGCTTCTTCCTCAAGGGCAGATGAGTACAGCAATACATTTGTGGTCCAGCCTAGCATCACTGACGAGACCTGGTGGGTCGAAACAGCTCTGTCTTCTGTTGAGTCGTGAATGCGTTGTGTTTCTGGGTTTCATTTTGTTGCCTTGCAGTGAAAGCTGCACTAAGAGACAGCCGACGAATTTCACCGGCTGTCGATGTCGAACCTTGGCTTCACAACTTGCTTCCTCAGGGAGCCTCGTTTATCTTTGATGTCCGAGGATATACTTCTATGTCTCTCTCATAGATGGCGTTGTTGTGAAGGCCGACAGGAGGATATAGTTCTATGTTTATATAATAGATGGTGTTGTTGTAAAGGGAGACAGGAAGAGAAGAAGAAAGATTTCTTTCAGGGCCTCATTTGTTTACAAAATAATAGATTTGAAAAGTTTGAGATGAATTGGCTTAAACCTATTTTCGATGTATATATCAAAAATGAATCTTGGACACAATATCAATATTTTCAGAGGCAAAATGTATTTTTTTGTTTGAGTTATTTCATTTTCTAGAATATCGATATCATCACCCTGATATTCAATCAAATATGGTAACTGAGGTTGACTGTAAAATCGTCAGTGTTCCAATAATAATCAGTAAAAATAGTATCAAAATCAACTCTTCCTTATGGGGTTGAAATGAATATTTTTGATGAATTCTTCAGTATTTCCATATACATCAGTATAGTCACATCTTTTTCTGAATATTATTAACTACTTAGCAAATAGTTGGGGGCCAAGTATGGAACCTTGAGGATAACCCATAGGTTTGAACCTCTATCTTTATTTTGCCAATAATCATTTTACATTTACTTCGTCAAAATTGAGCAGGCGACTGATAATCGTAAAATATTATTTTATAATTTATATATCATTTTCTTCTGAGCATATGAAATAATGAAAGTCTGAATTAAAGCAAAAATTTTGAGAGATATCACGTGAGGACATGCTTGAATTTGTGTTTCAGTATAATTACAAAATGATTTTTGTTGAATACGTTAATTTAATTGTTAAATTTCAGAACTTTTAAATTCTGCATATCTGCAGACGACTTTAAAACAAAATCTAAGCTTTTTCGAAACGATATGGTACTTTCGTTTTTATTTTCAAAATTATTCAACCAAACAACGATATTATTGAGCTTATTAATGTGAAAGATACAGTGAAGTTTCGTGAAATATATTTAATCTAATCTTAAACCAACAAATTGGTTGAAAATGTGACATGTCGAATGCTAGGTTTAATGACCACAATTATTTTTTTCACTGGACACTTTGTTAGTTTAGTTTTCATATAAATTCCAGGGCTATATAACCAAAATCTCCTACCAAAGATCATCGATTATCTATGACTTACGGTAAGGCCAAAAAAAATAAGGATCCAAAATGAATTTTTGATACTCAGAGGCAGAAAATGTCAGAAACAATATTACCAACGTATTTACTGTTTCAGATTCTGAAGAATATCTCAGGCTCCCATCTTATGTAATAATTTTAAACAATAGATATCGCAATCTGAAATTTTAATGAACCATTGTGTAATACTTTGGATTAACGAGTTCGACAAGGAAACATTAAAAGGAAATACTAATTTCCTGTTTCAGACTTACCATTCGAATTGAATGACATCAACCTTTTTTCACCACCTCATTTATCTGGGATGGCTGAATACAAAAATTTCCTTTTTTTTTAATTTCATTCTGTTGAATGATACAAATAAAAATAGCTTTAAAAATCACATTCACCACCTAAACTGGTGACTCAAACATCATTCAGCCATTCTATTCTGATTATTTTCGTTCAAATAAATTACAGCATATTCAGAACATAAAAGAGGTGAATTTCCACCAGATTTTGTGATTTTTGCTAAAAAAAATTTTCTCGGAAAAAGTTAGGACATACATTGGAAGGTTCACTTTCAGTGGAAATGATGAGAAACCATTTTTCACTCATGAAATTTACCGCATTTCATACCCATACTCCCAAATTTAAATAATTTTTTCTGTTCGTAAGCCTAACGTTTTTCACTTTGTTCAATTATTTTGATTATGTTGATTTCATCTCTTTTTTGCATCACTAACAGGCTTCTGCACTGACCTTTACACTTTTTCTTGTACTCACATAGTACCCTCATCATTTTCATTTGGTTTCGTTTCCAGAAGTTTCTGGTGCTAGGCGAAAAATTTTCCAAATTGATTCAATTTTTGAGAAAAAAGTTTCGGCTCTCTACTTTTCCAGTTTTATACGGAAAGTAGTTATTTCGAGCGGGCTGGAAGTTACTTTTTCGTATGATCTACACATTCTTTTGCATATAAATTGACAAATCAAAAGTCAAAAATGTCTTGTCCCGTAACTTGATCTCAGCTAAAAATATACCCTGTTCAAATTTAAATATTGAATTTTTGTTAATGTTTCAATAAATGCAACAGATATTTGTCTCAGTTCAAAAGTAGACTCAAACGATTCATTTTTAAAATCTCTCGTTACTTTGTTGTAGAGTTTTCAGCATAATGTACCTGAGTATTGAACGTATATCATTTTTAATTTTTTACCGTTTTACTGAATAATCAGCCGTCAACATGGAAATAAGGCGATATTATTATTATTATTATATTTCTGAAATCCCGAATTCTAACAATATTTGTGCTAGTTGAATTATGATTGTCTGACAAGCACATACCAATAACGCGTGTCAAATTAAAAATCTCTTTATACAAACACGCGACTGATATGGTTTCTGATTTTTTCAACGATTTCATCGATAGACCGGAAGAAGGTGACCATATCCGGCCAGATGCCATTTGAACTTTCCGAACTTCTGACTTCACTTGACAGTGTAATTGCCGCAATCTACGGGGGGTGATTTATTAGGAACAGGATGCAATTGATGGCGGTTGGGGTGATTATGAAAATATGATATCGTTGCATGAATTTCGATTTTTTCACTGATTTCACCCTTGGAAAGGCTGAGACGCATAACGAATTTTTATTTTATTCAACCAGTTGTCAAAATCATGTATCAAAAACCAAGTGTGATGCAACTTTTCCTTATGCCTTATAAGGAAAAGTTCCTGCTGCGGGCATCAAAGTGGAAATCTTTCAGTTTGAACATCCGATAACCTTGACATGTACAGATCAACTGAAATCTTTTCAGTTTGCTGTTATCGCTGCCTTGGAGAATGCTCCAGAAGATGGTCCACAGATACATTTACAAGGCTGCATATTTCTTCTAAAAGACATGTAGTGTAGCAGGAATAATTTTGTGTGTGGAATCTGGGTAATAGTAAAGGTTGATCAGGATGCTTCAGTTCATTTACGATTGTCGATAATTACTTCAAAAACTAAAAATTTACTACTTTCAATAATAAATTCATTTTTGAAGAACATAAATATCATTTACCTAACACCAGGAAAATGAAACTTGCTTTGGAATATTTTCCAAAATTTTCCAAAAGGCTGCTGGCATCGAAATTCACAGAATGACGTTCAAAATAAAAAACGAAAGGTCAAATGAACAGGAATACAACAAAAACCTTCGTTGCCAATGCTGAATTGTAAACAACACAACACAACAAAGTTTTTGTTTCGGGGTTGAAATTAGATGATATTAATGTCTTTCCACGTGTTAAAACCGAAAGTGACCATAAAAATTATATATTAGCTCTTGTTTTCAAGATATAGTATCATTATATTATATATATATGTATATTGAGTTTTCAACAAATGAAATATTTCATCACCAACAGTTGGTACACATGTTTGTTTACATAACACCCCTCTCATCAGCTGTTCTTAAGTAGTAAACATAACCTATGTGAGTTTGTCAATTGTACGCACGTGGTTGCTATTGAAATTATCGTGTGAAGTTGATTTTTAAATTAATTTAAGTGCT
>WOGM01000839.1:0-11178 GCA_015342125.1 Leptinotarsa haldemani | reverse complement strand
ACGAAGGTACGACGAATGGAAAAATTTCAGTCATTGCATTTTTGAAATACCTACTTAGTTGCTATTTATGTAATCTTTTTTTTTCTCCTGTCATAATTGTTCATTTATTCATTATCATTATAATATTATTGTCATTATGTAATAACGAATATAGTTTGTTTGAAGGTGGTTGACAATGTTTCGTAGGCAGTTTGGACTTCAATTATCTAATATAATATAAATTGATGTAAAATTCCTGAAAGAATCTGTAAAAAAATTAAAAGATTAGCTGAAAAAATAACGATTTTATTAAGTAATGAAATAACATGCAAGCAACAACCAATATATCAAAAGAATTGAACTATTATTACGAGGTGAAAAAATTAAAAAAATATTAACAAGAAATGAAAATTAAGAAAATATAAAATTAGAAGATTCCAAAACAAGTTTGTTAAAATCCTTAATCGTCTTCGGGCGACATAATTGAAAGTTATTAACCAAATTAGTTTAATATTTAAATAAAACTTACTCGAGAAAAGTCGTATAATGTAGAATAACAAACAAAGTCAAAATCTACACACTTTGGTATTGGCAAAGTGTTTATAGATGATATTGTAATCGTAGTAAGAATTATTTTATATTATTAATATCAACCAGAGTCAACAACGTGATCGTTTTTTTTATATACTTTTTTTCGTTTATTTTGATTTGTGAAAAAAAGTGTGCGTTGCGGGATGCCCAACAAGTGATAACTTAAACTAATCTATTGCAGTAAATTAATGAAGTTTTGTAGTAAACTGTTTCAAAATTTCCAACAATATTTCAATAATCACCAACTAATTCATTTATTACAACACTTAGCAACTAACGCTCAATTCATTTCCACTATTTGAGTTTCTTGTTTAGCCGCTCGATTAACTTTCTGAACTGCCCTCTTGGGTCGGGAAGACAAGTATAGATCGGTAAAGGTCCTTTCGAGAATATTGTAGATGGTTCGGTTCTGGATAAGAATTTTACCGGCGGTTCTTGACTGCATTCTTTCGCGGTGAGGTCATGTTCGATGAGTCGGCTGGCGTATCGGCCAGGGGCAGCTTCAGATTCGTTAGACTATGTTGAACTATTTAATACTGAAATCGTTTAACTTAAGAAAAGCTTATGATATTACTTCAATGTATATTAGTATGATAATGTAAGGAAAGATTTATTATTAATAAAATATTTTATTGATTATTTTGTGTATGTACATGTATTATAACGACCATAAGCTAAGTGTTACTTTTCTAGGATTAAATAATGATACAAATACACACACATACACACAAAATTAGAATAGTTTTCAAGACTAAAAGAATATTACGTGCTTGCTGGTTACATTTATACAATACTGTCAACAATATATGTCTATCGCACAGTGCACACTAAGCACTGAGCGTCTGTCCAACGAGAGAGAAGGAAGCCTGACAAAATGGCGACGTAACGCATTAGGTAATGAAGCGGTTAACCCTCCCATAAGAAATAGTCACTTCAAAAACAAACTATTGTGACCTGATATGAAAACGAATTGAGTTTCTTCCATCGGTCAGGAAAACATACAGTTATTATCATTGCATCGTTTTTCTGAGATGTGATTTTACATCTCAAACTACGACAAGATTGTCGTGATCAAGAATATACAAACATGGAACCTTTTGGCATTGACATTCATCAAATATATAAGTCTCCCGCTTTTTGGCGTCTGAGATCTTGACATACGAAAAGTGCTTGCTCAATGATACGACGAAATGATTCCCCCAACAAATTGATAACTTCCCTGCCAGTTTGTTGTGATGTTGAGCATTTCCACTCGGTCGATACCTGTAACGGAGGGGGGTTTATAGTGCGTGATACTTGGGGAGATCTCGAATATCAGACGGTGTAGGAACGTTATGAACCGTTTCGACGATTTCTGCAACTACATAGTTTGCAAGTATCAAATGAAAAGAGCAGTGAGTACGAGAATGCTTTTGTATTTGAGAAAAGGGTGGTAAACGGTGAATGAGCATACTGGTTCAAGTGTTATGGAATAATGTTTCGAATGAATACCATCCTTTATAACCTGGTTCCTTCACCATAATATCGATTTATTATGCGATTGAATTAGACTCAACCTGATGAAAATCAATAACTTATTCAAGAAGCAGTTCATCGTGAGATTTTCACTCCACAGTTCACAAAACCTGTACAATAGCTTCTCCAGACGTGTCTTTACGATCCATCACATAGCAATTATCTAGTGTTTTCATACTGACTACATTCTATTTAATTTATGCTTTATATAATAACAATTTGAACCATATGACGTTCTACATACATAATGACTGATGATTTTACCCGAGTTGAGGTGAAAACTGATTTAACATTTTTGAGACATCATAAAAGAAAATTCTCACCAACTCATTAAATGAACATGTACTGAACTAATTAAAAGGTATGCTCTATATAACAATTCGAATGGTATAAACTTGACCTAATTGATGACCAATAATTTTACCTGAGTTAAATAATGAACTAATTAACAATTTCCACATTAAACAGATTCAGAACAGGGCAAGGATTCAATTCTATTTGGTCATTTAGAAAATTCTCAGAATTTTTGAATGTATTATTTTCTGAGCACTCTAAAATGTGATACTTTACAGTCGTGGTTAAACTCATACCCCTCTATCACAAGATGGTTTGCGAATGTGGAATTCAATAAACTACTCCTATGTTCTTTTATTCTTTAGGAAAAGCTTTTCCTCGTATGGCCAATATGAAGTTTCAGGCAATAACCACAAGTTATTTCCATCACTGATGTTTTGTCTTTATTGTTTTCAATAAATTTTCTTTATTATTATTTGTCCGGTAAGCCACGACCAGGTTTATCCTCAAAACACAAGCGATGTTATTGGTGGGTTCACCAAAGTATGTTTATCTAGTACATGGCTTCTAGTACATGACATTTTTTGTACTAATTTACAGATGCTTGTTCACCAAATTGTGAAAATGAGGCCAACCAAAGTCAACGTAAATATTTCCTTGATGAATTAGATAGTTTAGGATTGAATTACGAGGACTTGCTAATGTATATATAATTCGAAACTAATTCAGAGGTGTTGCACTTGAGACGTGCTGGTTCTGATGGTATATAAGTCGAAATTTAGGAAAAGCCCCAGTCTTTCACCTGCCTCGTAAATAATATAACGGGTGATTTTTCAAGAGGTATAGGATTTGCTTTTCAAAACAACACAAAAAATTTGAAAAAATTGATGAAATCTTTATTGAAATCGATAGAACGATCAATATAATTCAATATTTAAAGATGATTTCATGCAAATGTTATCCGCAGCTCGCTTCAGATGGCCCATGCTCAAGGTCCAATTTTGGTACACTCCCTCTAATATATCGACCGGTATTTCACAAATAAATGCTTCAATATTGGCTTTCAGAGCGTCAGCATTGCTGGTTTATCCCTGTAGACATGAGCCTTAACAGAACCCAACAGGGAATAATTCAAATGCGTTAAATCAAACGATCTAGGCAGCCATTTGACGGGCCCCAAACGTGGGGTGAACTGTTCACCGAAGGCGGCTCTTAATTGGGTCATTGTTGCGAGTGCCGTGTGGCATGTGGCACCGTCTTGTTGAAACCACATGTCAGGCATGTCCATTTTTCCAATTTTGGGCAACAAAAAGTCGTCAATCATCACACAAAATAGTGACTTTTTCGGGATGCATCGAAAGCTCTTGCAATGCTTGTGGCTGGTCTTACTCCAGATGTGGCAATTTTCTTGATAACGTATTCATTCAACCAGAAATGAGCCTCGTCGCTAAAAATGTGGATCGTCCTCTAACTTTGCCAGGGCCCTATGGGAGGTCATGTGGCTTCAATTCTAACAAAAGCTGTATCTTATAAGGTTTCACACCCAAATCATTTTGCAAAAGTTTCCACGTAGTGGAGTAACAGAAGCCCAATTGCTGGGAACAGCGGTGAATCGATATTTCACAGTCATTACGAACACTGGCGAATACAGCCGCAATATTTTCTTCGGTCCTCACTCTACGTATGCGTGTTGGTGGTTCAAAGTCCAATAATGTAAACTGGGTTCGAAATTTAGCCACAAGCTTCCGAATAGCTCCCTCAGTAGGCTGACGAAACTGCCTAAAATTGGAGCATGAATTTTGATAATAAAATTCAATAATTTGCAAGCGTTGTTCATTCGTAAGTCGATTCATGGTTAAATTATAGACTAAACTAAACAAGTTTGACAATGACACAAGACAAAAAATACCAGCAAAAAAATCACTCATTATCGTATCAGATCATTATTTATTCAAAACAAACAAAATAATTCAGACATTAGAATTTTTGATCACAGAACATTTGTTTTTCAATGAATCACAATGTTTGCTTTCTATAATTTCAGTTAAATATCAGAAAATCTTTATGAAAAATATTTTTTTATAGAAATTTTGTCTGATTTTTTTTTACATACATTTTTGCCGTAACATTTAATGAAGCTAAGTTCGGTTACTTATGAAATCAACAACTGTTTTCCTAATGTATGTTACGACAGAAAATGTATCATAGAATTAAAGGATTTTCAAATAGTACAAAAAAATGTTCTTCGTGTAAATCAATTTTTCTAATTCACTTATATTTGAATTTTCTAGCTTTACGTTGTTTTTCAAAATCACTTTTTTTTGCATACTTTGATATTTTTCAGCATGGTAACTATTTTTTTTTAATAAATTGGCGGGTTTTTCAGTCATTTATTTCCTGTACTATAATTTCAAGGAGGTGATTTGAGGAAATGATATGTTTAACGGAAAAAGTTTGATAAATAATTGAAAGTTTACATGAAAAACTGTTTTACGCCAGTCCAGGCTCATGTACAGGGTGTACTGAAAGTAGCGTCCGACAAAGTCAAGGTTGGTTGTAAGGAAATAACTTTTGCGATTATAAGAACTTCGGTGATCTCTACAAAGCTTTTATAAAAAAAAATCACTAAATTTACTAGTTTTTCAAGCATTATATTATACTCTGATGTGAAGTTTGTTTTTCTTTTTGTTAACAAGTTTTTATATAGGTTTTTTGGATGTCATCGAAGTTGAAGAAATACCTCCTATTCGAAATACATTCCTTTCATTCGAAATTTCCATTGTGCGGCGAATCCAGACACCATTCACGGTGGAAGCAATGGTTTCCAGGGGCCACCTTCGTTAATTCAGCCTTTGACCTTCTGCTGTGCATCGTTATCAAACAGTATCGTTCGCAATTTTCAGGGCGCCCTGTATATTCCAATATTTGCTCATCGCTTGACGACTGGCCGCCGAACAGTTTTGCCGGTGAATATAGTTGGCAAAGGACCAAATGAAATTTATTAATTTCGTTATTTAAGGATATTCTGTAGTTGGTACTAATTTAGAATAAAGCAGAGCCGAGAAGGAGCCTTTGTAAAGTTGTCTAGATGAAAAGTTTTAATAACAGGAGAGTCAGGCAGGAGGAGTGAAGTCGAATGGTGGAGTGCCAAATTTAAAACGGGAGGAAAGGGGAATCGGAATAGTTTTTGAGGTTTTTTCGCTTTACTAGTTTTAATTATCGAGGTTCGAGAAAGACAAGTGCGATTTAAAGAGATATGAAGAAGGAAATTATTGAAAAAATAAACGAAAAGTAATATAGCTATGGGAGTTCTGGCCCACACAGAATGAACGCCTCCCTCTCCCACTCACTAAAAACACCTAACTCGAGTTGGGTGTTCCACAAGATTCCGATGTCTTGAAAATTGCAAAAAATTAGGCGTCATTAGAAAATGCATGGGATTTTGCGCTCGTACCCGCCTTGTTCATCTACTGATTTGAATTTCCCGCGTTTTTCCATAAGGAATGAGCCAGAACTCCTATAGCTTTATTACTACGAAATGCTGATGAGATGTAAGTTACTCGGGGTCGTTTGAGAAGGAAGGTGAGTCATTTCCCAAATTGAATAAATCACTCAGTTTTATTGAACCTAGTCCGAATAAGCAATAAATAAAATAAAAAGGACGGTATATATTTAAATTTATTAAATCTGATTGGAAATTAAAAAACAATGAAGACGCTATCCAGTGGACACTAATGAACTAAATAGTTCTTAATCCATGAAAATGAATGCAATTTTATAATCTTATAAGGCTTTAAGGGAAGGAGAAAAACTGCTGGGAATGTTATGTGTAACAAATTTGATATGATAATATATTTATGGGTTCTTGAATGGACCATACAGGGTACGATATACAATAAGTTTAGGCTGTAAAATGGAAAGTAATAAGAATTCAATGATAAATGATATGTTATAAATAAATTAAAACGTTTGAGTTCTAGGTTCACCACATTTTTCAAAAAGTTCACAATTGTGCTTGACAATTTAGAATAGAATTTGCAGAGGAATATTCATCAGATATGTGATAGAATCGGCCGATACTCCATGAAAATCCATAACGTCTTTACTGAAGCCTGAAGTGGCTTCTTCGGGCGTGTGTAAAAACACCCGAAGAAGCTATTTTATAGCGAAACGCGTGTTGCGTTTTTACAAAACTGTTAAGTGAAAATGTCACAAAATGTTTCACAAAAATGCAACACGACTTTCGCCTAACAGTGGCTTCTTCGGGCGTGTGTAAACACGTGTCTATACAGTATTGATACGCCCAAAGAAGCTATTTTATAGCGAAACGCGGGTTGCGTTTATGTAAAACTATTAAGTTAAAATCTTGCAAAATATTTCATCAAAATGAAACACGTGTTTCGCCTAACAGTGGCTCCTTCGGGCGTATATAAACACGTGTCTATACTGTGTAGACACGCCCGAAGAAGCTGTTTTATAGCGAAACGCGTGTTGCGTTTCTGTAAAACTGTTAACTGAAAATGTCAGTGTTTTACAAAAATGCAACACGTGTTTCGCCTAACAGTGGCTTCTTCGGGCGTGTGTAAGTACGTGTCTATACAGTATAGATACACCTGTTATGGATTTTCATCAAATGTCGGCCGAATCCATAACTCAATTGACAGAGTCATGGATAGATAAAACTTATGATGATTCCAGAGAAGTAGAGAAGATAATTGAAAAATTATGGGAAACGAAAAGGTGACAATATTAGTTTGATAGGTGGTGAAATGGGATTGTGAGATAAAAAATTCTTTTGAATCTCTTCCGATCTACAGTCTCTCACGAGCAGTTATCTCAACCCCCCAACAAGGGTTTCACTGTAAATTCTACTTCTGGTTTTCAGTGTTAATTTTGTCCTTATAAGATATTTTTCTATAGTACTCATTTCCTCAGAAATATATCCAGAATACTATTTTTAACGCATTGTTTTCTCAAACCTCGATTAAATTATTCAACTGATATATGAACTGAAGAAATGTAAATACGTGAAAACTTATTACACTAGTCAAAAAGATGAGAACTTTAAATTAAAATGAAAGTGCGCTAGTTGTCTTTGAAATTATTTGAACAGAAATTTCGGGTCACAATTATTTAGAAAAAGTATTAAATTTTACTTTCTCTTGGGTATTGAAAATATTGCTATATTGCTATTGGCTTTCACGTAAAGAAAGTTCTGCCTGACTCTCCGAACTGAAGTATACCGAGCTAACACGAATCATATTAACCTCCTAATTTCACCTCTATATTCATCCGGAATATCGAATTCAACTCACGGAAGGATATAAGGGTGATTCGTGTTCGCCAGGAGTAGCTAACTACTTGTACAGATTGTTTTGTGACAAGATCGCTATTATTTGTTATTCGAATGTTAAACATTTATTTTGTTGACTATTTGTATTTAGACAGCCATTTTGCCAGGCTGAGGAATGTCGTGCTTAGAATTGCCTAAATGTGAGACCGATCGAGATGCCTTATACATACATACGATGCAAACACTGATATTATTGCATGATTTTTTGAAATTTTTTTCTTCAGTCCATACTGTTTGCGGCATCGTATTTTTTGCTAATTGCTATCTTTTATATAAACAGTATGCGAGTGAAAGCGGTATTTAGCCATGAAACAATAAAATAATAACTTGACCATCGATGTGTTTTATTTTACCCTCAGTATCTGTACAACTTATTGACGAGGGTGGTTGGCGGTTAATGAGTGGTTATGGAGAGTTTGTTTACATTTGAAGTTGGACCATAAAATAGTGGCGGATGGTGTAGTTGATATTCGGAGGGATATTACATCTTTATAAAATGAATCATTCCAAGTGAAAATGTATTCTGTTTAAATAGTTCCTACAGAAAATCTGATTTATTATTAATGATTATGAAAATGAGGCCAGTTTTTCTATCACCAGGACCGGATGGTCTAAGGAAATATCATTTTTCAGCACAGTTGTGAAAATAAAACGCACATACCTACTTGTTATATTGGACCCTAATTATTCTGAATAATTTTCATGTCAATTTCCTAAACTTATTCAACTGGAAATATAAAACACTAGTTTTTACTAGTACAATGCACAGAACTGAAATCCAGGTATATAGGACCGGCTATCATTGTTTTTCAAGTGTTTTAACTGTCTGCCATAAAAAACTAATGATGTTCCATGTTTATAACGAATAAATTATGACAAAGGAAATAATTTCTTTCTCCTTGTCTTATGTATGGAATATGTTGAATTCGATTAGTTGAAAAAAATCAAGTATCAGTCGAGTTCTTAATTAAAATCACTAATTTGAAACTAGGATAACATTCAAATTTACCTTACTGTGATAAAAAATCACGGAACATCATGGAAAAGTAGTATTCCTTTATCTATGCGGAACATATTGTTTCTCCTTTGGAGTTTTATGTGTTCCGTGTCAAAAAAGATCAACTTGTTTCGCGTCATCACCATCGACATGACATGGACATGACACATAACCTCAAATTTCAGCTATCGATCCATTGATGGTCAGAACTCTAAACCAATTATGAAAACAATACTGTTAGTATATCACTCGCTGGTTGTTAACAGCACGTTTAACAGTTACGTTTCTCAGGTTGTGGTATTGTTTCCTAAAAATGTGAACACCTCTTGAAACGTGGACAAAAATTCTAGCAGTTTGTTTGCCACATAAACGTGAGATATGAGCAACGAAAGAAATATCATCAAGCTAGCAGTGAACAGCAGGATACTTTTGATAGTTATTCAGTATTTTAGCAACATTGTACTGCCTGATCACAATGCAGATGCTTTTCGATATGTAAAAACTGAAAATACAGAAGAAAATTTCCTCGACACAGCTATACAGTACACTTTAGGAGGATTCGTGCGATGGGATGCCCACTATTTCATGCAAATTGCAAAACACGGATACGTTTATGAGAACAGTTTGGCTTTCTTTCCGTTGCTTCCAATCACCGTTAGAGTTATCGGTTATGCGGTACACTATATTCTTCCATTCTTAAGCATAGACAGTGTGCTATTACTAGTTTTTATCTACCTCAATATTGGTGTGTTTGTGCTCTCTGCCATTACTCTGTATAAAATTTCCGTGTTAGTTTTTGATGAGACGGTGGCGTTTAAAACAGTAGTGCTTTTTTGTTTCAACCCAGCGTCGGTCTTTTTCATCGCCCCATACACCGAATGTCTATTTAGCTATCTCACGTTCCAGTCGATACTAGGTTGTTTGTTGCTGATGAAAAAGTACTCTGCCAGAGACAGTAGGTTTCACTACAGTGACACTTTCTGCTTGATTCCCATTAGCCTCAGCACTGTCGTACGTTCCAACGGAATCTTGAATATTTGCTTTTTCACCTATACTTGGGTGTGCATTTTCAGAAAATACGTTCCCCGGACAAACATTGTTCAGAAACTAAGATACTTGTTGAACCAGTCCCTTGCGATTGGCGTTTCTTCAGCTATTTGCCTGCTCTTGTTCGTCCTGTTTCAAATATATTGTTTTGATGCTTTCTGCACTGATTACCGAGTTGATTTGCCACAGGAAGTCATCGATAAAGCTATGAAATACAAGTTTGTGCTGCCAGGTGAGGTGTCAAAGCACCGCCAGAGCTGGTGCTTCCAGTACCCCCCTTTAGCCTACTCGTATGTGCAGGACCATTACTGGAAGGTGGGATTTCTGAGATATTACGAACTGAAGCAGCTACCAAACTTTCTGTTGGCCGCCCCAATACTTTACATTGTCATCAAAAACTGTGCAGCGCATGTGAGAAATGTTTCGACTAGAAATATTGCCAACTTATTCACCCTCGATGAAATATTCGTAAGGATGGATTTCGAAAAGAAAATTATTCACAGAGGGCTTAATGTTTTTGTCGTACATGCCCTGTTTCTATCCTTGTTCTCGCTGCTGTTCATCCACGTCCAAGTAGCAACGAGGATGCTGTGTTCAGCCTCTCCGATCTTTTACTGGTACTGCGTCAAGTACTTGAAAGACCACCAGAGGATCATCAAGATATATTTCGCGGGCTATTTCATACTGGGCACTATTTTTTTCTGTAACTTCTTACCTTGGACGTAATCAGAAAATTAAAGAGTTTAGAGCAACAGTTTGTTTTTGTTAGTCGCTAACATAGTGAGTACAAAAAAAGGCCCTCTCTCTCTCCCTCTCAACTTTTGAGCGAGATAAGACAAAGTCTCTCTCTCTCTAAGTTTCTTGGCCTTTGCTTCCGTACACAATTCTAAGTGAAAAAGCTCAATTTTGAGTCCTTTTCATCACGAAAAACCATAGTGTGGCATCACTCTCAGCTGAAAGGGGATACTTCGGCATGTTTTTCAATTCTCTATCCAACACTGGGTTATTTTTGGATAGCAGGCTAGTCGCTTTGGTGTCATATTCTTTGTAAGAATGTGAAAAAGATATGTATAAAAAATTGTTCAAAACTCGAAGTAAGCTTAATAATTATTCAAAGTCTTCATCATTCCACTCAGACAATAATGAATGTATCAAGATGTAGTAGTAGAAAACCAAAAACTTTCTTCCCCAAAAAATTAATCACTCCTAAGAATATAACTCTTTGATTTGAACAAATTTAAACAAGATTCCTTCCTGGGATTGTTTTCCTGGGATGAGTTTTCTGTGTATTTTCAAAATGTCGGCGGTATGAGAACATAAATATTAGAATTTCAACAAAGTGTTATGTGTTCAAACTATGATATTATAATTTTAGTAGAAACATGGCTCACTAGAGACTTTT
>WOGM01000838.1:0-11185 GCA_015342125.1 Leptinotarsa haldemani | reverse complement strand
AGACGAGAATCGCACTCAGCCTTGGACATAATGCAACTGTGTTCCAGGCAGAAGCAGCGGCCATCCAACACTGTATAGGAGTAGTAAACAGGCGTAAGGTCACAAATAAAACCATTGCCATTTTCTCCAACAGCCAGATGGCAATTAAATCACTCAGCTCATTTCAAGTCACCTCAAGACTGGTGGGAAGCTGGGTGGGAAGGTGGGAAGCACTCAAGGAGCTGAGTACCCAAAATAGAGTCACCCTAGCTTGGGTACCCGGACATGAGGGTCACAAGGGCAATGAGGAGGCTGATGTTCTAGCCCGTGAAGGCGCATCCAAGACCAAGCTTGGAAAACATGTATAAAGACATTCATAAACCCATGGAGGCAGACTGAATTGATATATTGGTGGACTAAGCTCCCAGGAATGAGGCAGGTGAAAGAGTTCATGAGGAAACCATCGCCCAGATTCACGGAAGAGCTGCTAAACCACAACCATAAGGTAGTAATGGTAGTGGTGGGTCTACTAAATGAGCAACATGGGTCAGACAGAAGAAACACAATGCAGGTTGTCAAGAAAAGGAAGAAACTGCACTGCATGTGCTCTGTGAATGCGAAGCGATAGCAAGGCTGAGACACGCAAGATACGGGAAGAAAAACCAGAGGCTGCCAGCTATATGAAGGCGTCAGTGTCAAGGCTATGGGGTCTCACCAAAGAGATCAATGAGCTCTAACAACCAAGAAGCATCACAATAGATCTGAAAAGTTCGCAGTGATTCAGGCCATGGGTTAGCTCCCTGACAATCTAATCATAGAGAGCAAATGAAGCAGAAACTATTAAGCACTTTGTTTCTACTGTAGGGACTTTTTCTACAATTGTTCAGTATAAAAACATGTAATTTCTCTATTGTCAAGCAGTCATCCAAATCGAACACTGTAATTGAACACTCGAAAATCGATTGGTCGAATTCTCGAAATGTGTGTTGGCTAAACTAACCTTCCGTTTCCCCACCTGGGGAAAAAGCTAGAGACAGGAGTCCTTTCTGGTGCGAGCTATCGAAGGAACAACATCGATTCTGTTCACTGAGATTCAGTCCTGCCAAGCCACGTGGCCCCTCAGTTGTAGTTGTGTTTTGTGTTAATAAATGTTATCGTTGAACACGTGTAAACAATAGTTCATCTATCACCATCCCGACTCAACTATACGTCAGCTCAAATCGTATGTTGATACTAAAACTCTGAAAATTACGTATTTTGCAATGTTTTGTGCACATGTTGCATATGGCGTGTCATGTGGGGCGACTCCTCTGAATCTGTAGAAATTTTTCGACAACAAAAAAAGCTTGGAGAATTATGGCAAACTGTGGTTTCAGAGAACACTGTCGCCCTCTCTTTGTTCAATTCAGAATACTACCGCTTCCGTCAATATATATCGAACATTGTCTGAAAGGCATACATGAACATAATAGTAGGTTGAGTAGACAATCTCAAATACATGGCTACAATACAAGACAATCAAACTTCATTAGGTTAGGTTAGGCCCAAAGTAAGTATGTCTATTCATCCCTCCACCGCAACCCGCAAGAGTTTATCGTGGCTCACACCTATTCACACGCGACCAAATGAACCCAGCTTCTCAACGAAGCCGATTAGTTTGTATGGTGAGTGGTCTTCCAGGTCAGATGGTAAGAATACGGCTCTGCCGAACTCTAAAAACCTGATTCGGTCCCAAGCGGGGTAGGCTCAAAGTATGTGATCTGCTGTTTTATCATTTTCCAAACAAAGGCGACACACACTCTCTTTCGACAGTCCGAGTCTCTTCGTAAGATGATTTAAAGGACAGTGACCTGTAAGAAGGCCTGTTAGACATCGTGGTTAATCCCTACTGTAGTCCAACAACTGTTTGGTACCAAGCTTCGAAGGGTAAATAAACGCCTTGTAGTGGGCCAATCCTAGAAGATTCTGCCTGAAGTCCATAAATCTTCTTGCCATTCAGGAGTTCAATCTTAGTTTGGCAAAGCCTAAAGCCAATGACAGGTTCTGGTCCGATGAAGCTGCATGCAGTACCCTCCTTTGCAAGGGAGTCAGCAGCCTAATTGCCTTCCAGGCCAGTATGACCAGGAATTCAGACCAGAGATGGTATAGTAGTCTGTAGTAGTAGCTACATAGTCTAGTGTCTGTTGCATCCACAAATTACTACTACTACTACTAATAAATGGGCAATGAAATGACTGAAGATTTTATATATGGGATTCCCCAAGGAATCCACAAACATCTTCACATCCATATAAACATTCCATTCAATAGTATGAGTTACAAACTAATAAATACTCCATTTTCAGAAAGCAATCTTCAAAGAGAACTGAGTTTAATTAAAACACATCGCTGTTAATAACGGTTACAAAGTGGATGTTATTGATTCAATTATTCCTTGAAATTTGCAAAAACAAGCTCTAAACCAGGTCTATCCAGTTTCAAAGAATGATTGTGAACACTATGTGACTTTCTTTGGCGATCCTACTAATGATACCGCTTATTTTTAAAGAAACAAAGGATTGGATGTAGCCTACAGGACAAATAATGATAATTTCATTGAATCCATGAAAGACAATAAAGATAAATCTCCAGTGTCGGATAAATCGAGAGTATAGTATACAAGTTTACTTGTGGTTTTTGTCCTGAATTTTATATTGGCCAAACCAGAATATCTCCCTCCAAAAGAATAAAAGAGAGTAGACGTAGTTTTTGTAGTGGGAAGACCGATTTCAACATTTGCAAACTACCGTTTGAGAGAGGCACGGGTTCAATCACGATTATGGCGTATTGCACTTGGAAGAGAAATGTTTAAAACTCAATATATTTGAATGCTTTGAAATCAATAAATTTGGGAATTCGGGATTATTCCTCAATGATCGAATATATTTGAATTGTTTACCTTAAACAGATCTAGTTTGCAATGATGAAATTGTTAATTGACATAGATCTTTAAAGTAGGTGAAATGAGGATTTATAATTCTCCAGTTCAATGAGTTTTTCCTAGAAAAGTAAATATTTCATATAATGAATTCATCATATAGAAACTTGTCAGGTAGTCAAGCATGACCCAGAAAACTCTAGATTTAGTCAGTTTTGTGACGCCTGAAGATGCCATTGTATGGCGAAACATGTGTCGCGGTTTTGTGAACTGTCAAATGGAAATCTAACATGAAAGTGGTTTTGAATACCCCCAATGAATAATAGTGGACCCAATTCTATATCTATTCGAATGAAAAATGTAAAACAACCAGATTTTATGTTAATTTCACAAAGGTTCAACAGATTCACTGCAAAAACTTTGATGGAACAACAGAATATAATTGCAAAGATGGTGTCTTCGTAAAGGCAGATGTAGAAAATGTGTCTAAGTTATTCTCAAAAATCCATAGAAAACTTTTTTGATAAAATTGTCTCCTAAAAGATAGTGACGTGTCATATTCTTTCAAAGTTTTAGGTAGCTTGTACATTTTCACTTTGACTGCTTGTTGAAATGGAAATCATGCAAGCCTGTGTAACATAATGTAGGGCTGAGAAGTATATGTACCTTTATTCTTGTGTATAAGGCATGCTGAGAACAAGAAGAAGAACAAACAATGAAGACACAGTCAATATTCAATGGATTATAATTTTATAAACAGAAGTTTGCATTGATCATTCCACTTTGCTTCACAGAGATAGCGTAGGTACCTCACGTTTTTGTCAGATGAAGAGAGAATGGAAAAACTGCTTGCACCCCAAAATGCCACGCCTTATCCTAGGTCTTTTGATTCTAAGCTAAGTGCAAACACCCGGAAAGTCTCTTATTCATAATGACAATATGCTCCTCCAATTCCAGACACTCATGGATATTAATTCCCAAGAATTTTTTGGAGATATTATTTTCTACTAGAGTAGGTACTTTCCATGTGAATTTCTGGTTGACTACACTCAAAGGTGATAATACTTGTTTTTCAATGTTAAATGGCAGCAGGTTTACATAATATCATTGTTTAACGCCTTTGAAACCATAACAAATTCGATATCATCTGCAAAAATGGTGAAAGTAGCAGGAGGTCATTTACATATAGTAGGAAGAGTGTGGGTCCCAAAATCGATCCTTGGTGCACTCTTTCACATTCTGTACTAAACAACTATCGGATTTTACAAACTGTCTACGTTCTGCTGAGTGGCATTCAAGCCGTTTCAGGAATTTTTCAGCAATTTCAGCAGTATTATCTGTACAAAATCGAAAGCTTCAGAAAAGTCGCAGTCACAGTCACAGTCGCAGTCGCAGTGGCAGTCACAGTCACAGTCGCAGTCGCAGTCACAATCGCAGTCACAGTCACAGTCACCTCAATATCATCCCACCAATATTTCACCACTAAGACTGTATGCCTTATGGAGAAAATAAAATATTGCGTCATCAGTGCTTTTTTTCGCAGAAATAGAAACGTGTGCCATGAAAAGTGAGGTTGATTTGTTTCACAAAGTTTTTATAGTCGTAACATCAAAATGACCTATCCAGAATGTCTCGTTCTATCTGAAAGATACTGTATACATCACTTTTGATCTACAATATAGTGTTTCGATCATCTCGGTCTCATAAATTTGAAGATCCCCTTACTAATTACACACTTTTAACGAGCCAGGTATACACTCGAGCATTTCGAAAATTCATGTAAGAGTCCAAGGGGCGTCTTCCCTCATAAATCTCGTACTAGCTGTGGGCAAAACACACATGTTGATCAACTTTTGAATTCTCTCCGTATGCAGTAGGTAGTTCCGAGACCGGTTTGTTAACAAATTGGAGATTGATTTCGGTGTAATGTTCTTGTGATTTATATTTCACACTATTCTTCCAAGTGTCTGCGAGCAATTCGAGACTGAGAAGGAGAAACCAAGGGAGGGGTTTATAGGGATTTGACTTTGTACTTCTGAAATGTCAACCAGTCATGTTGACGACGAAACGTTGAGAAAGGCATTCATTGTTTGTTTGTTTCGGTCAAAGTTAGTGATTGAAGTTTGACGACCTATTTTTTATCGTTGTAAATCCAAGATGGCCGCAGCTACAAAATGGCGGATTACATATTGTTTCACAACTACCTCAATATGGGTATCAAATGATAGGGCTTGTCTAGTACAAGATGCAAATTCAAGATGGCCTCAGTTACAAAATGACGAATTATATATAACCTTGTAATACTGAGGCACTAAATGAACTAAACAGAATGAGAAGAATTGATTAACAAAATTAGAAACTTGAAACTTGAAAATTAAATAAGTAATAAAAAATGTATGTGTAACGGTTTTATTGAAAAAAGGGGATAATGATGATGTAGATAATATAGATAAACTCCTAGGTAGCACAGTTATCACACTCTCCGTGTGATGACTGCTACCTTTTTTTCTTATTTCATGATAATATGTTGATATTGATAGGCTTGAAAGTGTTTAAAATAAGTTTTTGTGGTACTCTGCATATAAACTGGGATATCATATTGGTGAATTATGACTATAAAATTATATTGGACATTCTCAACTTGATTACTCTGGCTCATAGAAGATTAGATTCAGGTCTTATACTAATACATAAAATAATCAATGATAGCATCAATTCCCGGAACTTGTTGAACTTTTAACTTTAAATGTGAATCCAAGGAGATTTAGAATTTTTTTTGAAAACATTTAAAAGGACTATGAAAAGATTGTAATTCAAGTTATTTTTACGATTTTTTTTATTTTATTTTATATATTTTTTCCTTGAACCTAGCTTAGATTACTGTTAAATACATATGTGTGAACTTGTTTTTGTAAAAAATAGGCATTGCAATAGGTATTGCAGGATTTATACCAATTTATGTTTTATAATGTCCTGTGATACCAAATTTTTTCCTAATAAACTAAAAGCTTTGAAGTTTAACATAAAATAATGTTTCGCTCAAATTTGAAGAATGCAACAAAGTGCACTATTTTTTGTGTCAACCGTATAGAATAACAAATCAATGAGAAACATTTCTTTATTATATTGTATTCATTATTATATTTGTAAAACGAAATTTTGAACAGTTTTGTAGTTTCACATATTTTCATTTGTTTTTTGTTTGTTTTTATTCGTTGTATTATTCTTAGTATGTTTTTTTAATTTGTATGTTACATTGTCCCTACTTTAAATATGTAATGTTTTTTGCGATTAATAAATTCATTCATTTTCTTTACAAAAATGGTTCTTTTCAACATAGAGTACATGCTACACAAGGTAGAAGATTTATCAGTTTCAGATTTCTGCACCAAATAAACCAAAATTACATCCTCTATACATTCCCAAATACATTGTCGCTGCTGCTTTCCATAGTTGCGAACAACGTTCAAGTTTGGATCCTCATCGATTTCAGAATTCAACCGGCCAAGAAATTAGATCACATTTGATTAAACAATAAACAACATGAGAATGAACAGGAATACTCAACACAAAAAATAGAAACAATATGAAACATTTCGAGTCCTGGAAAAACTCGTAAGTCTTTGCTGTTTACTACTGGTGACAAAAATTAATCTTTCTACAATATTTTCATAATATTTAATTATTGAACAACACTTGTTGATAGAAGAGAAAGTCATAAGTAAAGTTTTTAGTATTGGAAATATATTGCCACTTCATTTCCACCAATCGCAAAAGAAAATACGCCTTGGATAGTAATCTGAACTAAATTTCTTGAATATTTTTCCGGTTATGTTCAAACAAGTATCAAACCAACAAGAAAGTAATCATAATCACGATCATAAACATAAGAATCAGTAAGTGACACTCACCCATGACTATTGTACGAGGCATCGCAAGCAGTTCCGATGTCCTTGCATGCAGATCATTAATATTTGGGTTCAAAACTATACAACAGCTTACCTTCGAATATTCAACAGGTCCGTAGTATCAACCAATTCAAAATTAAACTAGTCAGATTTATAAAGAACTTTCCTAAAGAGAGTGTCCATAATTTAATTTCATTTAATAACATAAGACAAAAAAAAGAAACAGTTGTAATTCATTAAATTTGAATCTCACTCTACTAAAATATGAACTTGGCCTTCTCTGCCTTGTATATATGTATATTATGCTATTTTATATTATATATTTAGTTAATATTTATCTCCTTAGTTTATCAGTACCTATGTATTATGTGTAAAACTTTAAAATTTGTTATCCTCACAAACAAATATGAACTTCTGTGAGCTCTCTGTATGTGTTTATTTGTTTCTTAGCTACTTTGTAACCTTTGAATCAGTACGGGAATGTTTAACAATATTTTTTTTCCTATTAGACAATGGGCTATGCTTGAAGACTGGCAGTAAACAAAATCGCCTGTCGGATATAATCCAACGCCCTTCGTGGTATTAGCCAGGGGAGTAGTTGTTTTCTGAAAGGCGTCAGTCCATTAAACCTACTGTGTAGGTATATCGAGACTGGCTTGAACGTTTAAAGTTAATTTGCTTTATTTTATATTTTTTTTTACTATTACAACAAATTGTTTTTATGTGAGTAATTGTGATTGTGTTATATGTATCATTTTTTCATCTTTCGTATTTGTTAATTCAACCACAAACTGGGTAAAACCCTCAATGGGTTTGAAATTTATTTATCATTACCCTTAAGATGCCAATTCTATTTTGTATGCAACATAGATGAATAAATATTATTATTATTATTGTAAAACTTTCTATCAAATGTTATCTACAAGAATTTCAAAATTCACACTGTTTGTGTTACTACCTATAAGTTTTCTATCATTATCCGTGAATGGACGCCTTTATAATATATTCTGAACAGTATTTCATATCGGCGTCTGCGGCAAATCTGCTGTCAAGTTGTCACTCAAAACACAGGAAATGCATGTTACTTTGCTTCTAAACGTAATGTTATTTCTTCTTCGTGAAATGTATGTTTTCATTCAACACAATAAAGGTTTGTTTCAAACTGAAAAACGGCAACTGAAATAGCAAGGGATGTATTTCAAGGAAAGTGATCTGAAGTACCTCACATGGATACCTCATTGCAACTAACGATTTCTGGAATTCTGGAAAAATGAATTTCTGTGGAATGAATAGACTTTGTCAAAATATACAGTCAAAATACTAGAAAAGCAATTCAGATCAGGAACTGAATGAAAAAGGCTGCGACAAAAAGTATATCATTCAAAATGAACGATCTATTGAAATTCGTTTCAAAGAGCATACAGCGAGTAGACAATTTCATAGAACGGAAAAGTCTGTTGTCGTCTATTAGCATGGATGCATGGAAAGTACAAATAGATCATATTCGGGATAGCCATTATTTCAGGAACATTTTCATTTGAATCACCTGTGAAATAGCAAATAAATGTTCTAATTAGGAATCAAGGATGCAGCATATCTGACAATTCCAAACAGCTGAAACTATAGTCAATTGGTTGGATTGGATACTGTCGTGACTGTGAATAATACAGTGCGACGGTATTACGGTACTAAGTGTTGGAACTTCTTTACTGGAATGCTAGATGACGTTAAAGTAGCTAGATTTTGAGATTTTTTTGTCAAACATTTTTTTATCTTATATCCTATTGCCTACTAATATTATAAATGCGAATGTGAGTTTGTTTGTTACGGCTTCAAGCGAAAACTACCCAACAGATCAACATGAAATTTTGTACACATGTTCTTGGACGTATTAGAAGTATGATGGAATAACTACTTTTCATGAAAAAAAACAATTACATCTCGATAAATAAAATATTACCAACAATTCTAAAGTGCAGATTTGACGTATTAACAAGCTAATTAAAACTTGAAATACAGGAATGTAGGCTTCCACAGCTGGCATCAATGTTTTGGTTGGTTTCCGAGTTTCGCCGTGATCTTCTTTGGTTGAATCTATAAACGTTTCAACTGCAACTGCGGCAGTTATCTTCAGTGCCAAGGTCGAAATACTTTTCTTGACGTGTCAACTGAAACTAAAGCTCTCATTTCTGCCATGTTATTTATAGTGCTGATTTTTCGCGCCCTTTGTGTAATGGCGGATTCGCGCGTATTTTTCGCGCGATTAGGGTGACATGGCTTCGTTTTGGCGCCTTTCAATTCCTTGTGCCAGATCTTTGGTAGATATGTTCTCTCTTCCTATCTGTTGAATTTCTCTTGGTGTTTGTGTTAGGAGCCATAGAAATACACAGAAAGTGCCCTAAAAATCGGCACTATATATAAATGACAAAGCAGAAATGAGAGCTTCAGTTTCAGATGACACGTCAAGCAGATTACTTCGACCATGCCAGTGAAAATAACTGCTGTACAAAATGGTTTAGAGCAAGGGTGGCCAACCCGCGGCCCGCGGGCCGCATGCGGCCCGCCGTCTGTTATCTTTTGGCCCGCGTAGCCGAGCAAATTTTTAAAACCAGAAAAAAATTAATACTGAAATTACCTTATCATACCTACTATAAAAAGCAAACAAACACCATTTGCGGGAGGACGCGGCTGCCGGCGGGCGGGCGGCATGTCGCCACCCGCCCTCGAACACGTCGCTAGTGTTCGGTCGGTTCAGTTCACGGCAATGCATACACTACTTACTTATGATGCACTGTTTGGAACCTTTGGTGTAGTAATGAATATTACTGGAGTTTTTTCCCAACACCAAATCGTTATTGTTAACACCTCGACACGTGTTGGTGATCGAAACACGTGTCGAGGTGTTAAAAATAACGATTTGGTGTTGGGAAAAACTCCAGTAATATTCTTGAGGTATATTACTTGAAAGTTGCACAATTATGCAACAAAAAACTGCCGAATACACCAATCATATAATTGGAACATCTTTAAAACACCATGCAGAGTAACTCAAAAATCAAAAATGAGAAACAAGTCGAAGAAGTATGTAGAATAACTTCCAAAACCTCAATCTCATCATCTCTGAGACCTAAATAATGTCCTATATTTTTTCGTTCACAACTCTGATTTGAATAAAACATTGAGGATCTCAGACACTTAGATCACATGTGTACTTTGCGTCTCATGCTAAGCTGATATAGTTATTTATCAAGCTGCCCAGGGGGTTATAAAAAACACATTCGATAAATTTTTGTTAAAATAACAGCGCCCGTGATCCTAATCCTGAAAGTGTTATATTTACGAGCCCAAGCCTCCAGCGTCCAACAAAAGCTAAATATCATCCGGAAACCATAAAATATACGGATATTTACTTAAAATTCAACACGGCCTCTGGTTAGCTACGAAACTTCCCTCATCCCCTCGTGTTCTCTTTAGGTATCTTTCCCTCTGAATAGGGCTTATTATAAATTGAATCTTTTTATTATTCTTTTTGCGATATTAAATTCGTAGTTTTTTTAGGTGAATGTTCCGCAAAATTTCAGTTTCTTCGTGGCTTTGTTGGAACCATCCCTTCTGATATCTTTTGTGTACTGCACCGGACCAGGAACTCCCACATATTTCACGATGTTATGGGGATGTCAGAGAATTTTACGCATCTTTATATTGTGTTCAATTCCATCCGGGTAGATATAAACGGAAGCTATTAGTGTATAATATAATAAACCGTTTGACTATTAGGAAGCTTTTTCGGAGTCCTTCTTATCATCAACCTTGCATAATTTCTTTATATTGTGTTCAATTCCATCTGTGTAGATATAAACGGAAGCTATTAGTGTATAATATAATAAACCGTTTGACTATTAGGAAACTTTTTCGGAGTCCTTCTTATCATCCAACCTTGCATAATTTCTTTGATATTCATTTATGAATTTGTATTGGTAGTCTATGGTTCTTGTAGTAAGTAGTGCAGTGCCGATAATTTCTGAAACCCAAAAAAATAGTAGTTGAGTAGCAAAGTTGCAGTTAATAAAAAATCTACAACTTTTGTCACTTTTTTCATATAACCTCATAATTCAGGCAAAAATAACAGATCTCTTGGTTATTTATTTTTATCTTCCACATTTTTTTTTTAATTGAGTGAAAACATCTTTTCATGTCCCAATTGCACTGCAATATCTTGGATACAAAATACATATTCATTGTTCCTCTTTCTTTGGTTTAATATCAAAAAAGTACACTAATTTCACTACACAACAAAAAAATATTTTTTGAATGTTTCCTACACTAAATTAGTCAATTACTACTGATTTTGGGGTGATAAAAACGAAAATAACAATGAAAA
>WOGM01000837.1:0-11183 GCA_015342125.1 Leptinotarsa haldemani | reverse complement strand
CATGCGTAATGTCTGAAGGTAGTCATATCGAACATTTACTATGATTTCTACATGTTGTGTGTTCTGTTAATTATAAATTAGTTTTGTTTATAACCCTTCAATCATTTAATGCAAGTACTAACTACAAAATAACAATAAATCCAGTTCGCATTTATGACGATGTATATCTGTAATTGTTTGTGAAATATTTTTTTGCTGCGAACTGGTTTATTTTCATAAAAAAAACCAAGAGACATTTTTGTTAAGAATGAAACAGGCTATCAGAAATAAATTTTTGAATGGTAAAAAAAAATAAGACAAAAAGTTACATTAAAAATAAATTTTAGGGGTTACGTTTTCCACCCCTCACAACCATGGGGTAAACCATGTACCCCCTTTAAGGTGCTGTATCTTAACAAAATATGCTTCAATGAAGTTTCTTTATATTAAAGATCATATCCTTTTTTCGATGAAGAATCACCTCATTGAATGTTTTACACGTATTCAGTTATACCCTGTATGTTCCACAATGTGGGACCAATTACAGAACCTTGTGGAATACCACATTTTTCCCTTGTGTCCTAGTATCAACTCCCTCTCTCGAAGGTAGCTAGCAATCATTCTGTACAGGTATGCAGGTACATCTCTTCTTTTGATATCGTTCAAAATCCATCCCCATGGCGCGGAGTTGAAAGCGTTTTGTACATCCAACGGTATCATGACGTACCTTTTCCTGCTAGTTCTTTCGTTTGCTTGGTCTGCGAATTGATTCTCATTCAGATCTTCTTGCCTTAACACAATAGAGGCTGGAGCCATGACAGAATAGAAGCAATCTTGAATAATGTCCATACTCTCCTGTTGATACTTTCACAACAAGAATCCTGTTGATTTGGTACGCTGGTGTGATGATTATTTCCCCATTCCTTTCCATATAGTTCAAGAAGATGTATGTGTGCTGGTGTAATGAAAACGCCCCCTTTTTCTTTCATGAAATTCAAGAAAATCTCTCTTCGATCCCAAGAAAAATTTGGTTTGAATGAATAACGTGTTTTTACCTGAAATCAAGATACCCAAATATGTCACTGAGATAGTGTCCCATCACATAAATGTACAACAAAGTACATTATTTGCTCTTACGTTTCTTGTTTTCACCAAATCGTTGAAGTCGAATCAATCATGCCAATAAACTGAATCGCGTAATAGTTAGCTTATACAATAACAACAGCAAGTCACCACTGACACTTTATCCATCCATTATCATCAGAATAATAAGAAACGTTTGATCATTCTGAATTCTAGAATTTCTAAAAGTTATTTATTTAAGTTGAAGATGAATTATTCATGCCAATGAACTGATTTTATAATGATATGCTTACATAATAATACCAGTAAGTCACGATCAGCTAATGCATAATCTGTATCATAATCAAATTGAAACTGGGAAAGAAAGGAAGCTTCGTCGGGGGTCGCAGCGGTCTTGCTCAAAGCAATGCTGCCACCCCTTTTTTGTCGAACTTTTTTATAATAAAAAACAATATGTTTTTTTATTGTAGCCTCCTGCTCAGGATTTTGATTTTTTCACATATATATTCATTGGGTTGCCTCCTCTTCAGGAAACCTTCGGATTTTTTAATTCACCACCCCAGCATGGGTACCGGCGTGAATAAAGGGGCCCTTATTCTCAACTCCTCAAAAGAATCTCACACATTTCAATAATAACCACAATGCACTAACACAACACAAAACGCAGTCCCACGATAGCACAAGGCATCCACGTACCTTCTTTGTGGATGGACGTTGTCAGCACGGCCACCACGAAACTCAAAAAAAAGATCTCTTCATTAAATTACACGAAAGGAAAATACTTCCGAAACAACTACTTCTATAATATAAACACCGAATTATACCCTATTCAGTTTGTATTCCAACCATCTGTTATGGACTAGAATCAGATATCATTCACAGGATTGCCACACAATATAAATGAAAGAGGTAAAATTACAGTAATTCGAAACACTGTCATACTTACTGGTAGTCATTCGACGTTTTGAAAGAAGACATTTGCTTTATTGCCTCCTCAGTACTAATCTGGAAAACAGTGTTCATATAAAAGTAGTTGTTTCTGAAGTATGTTTCTTCGTGTAATTCAATTTTTATATAAAGGTAGCTGGTTCAAGAGAGATTTATCTTCCACTTTGTGTTTGAAAGTTACTTCTTTGCACGATATAAACATTTTTATATAGAAATGATTTTTTGAAACTGATTGCTTTCTTTCTTTCTTTTGAAGATTCCCACATTTTTTGTATAATGGAGAAGTAGAAGTAGAAATCCAAAAACTTCCTTTTCCAAAAATGAATCGTTCCTGATAATATGCCTTTTTCAATTTAAACTACAAAGTATTCTGGATTCGTGAGAACAAAAAAATTAATGGAAATTTCATTGAATAAATACTTTGTGAATTGTAGACATCATTAAGAAACCAAATCATATGTGCATTTCCAATTCTGGGAGACTTGTGAGTAAGAGAAATACAAGAATTAGAGGTACATTTTTTCAAACAGTTTTCCTTTTGAATGATGAACAATACCCAAAATACTCCCAAAGAGTTCCTGTAAAAATTTCAAAATTACCCCGATATTTCATATTTCCGCAAATTGCTGTAAGGAAACTACAAATTTTAGTTCGTTTATGCGCTGCATGTTTATTATTTTACAACCAATTTAATTTTCATTTCAATATACGATTATGAACTAACCGATAATAAAAGTTTGTAAAGTAACTAACCGGAAGGATTTCAGTTGACAAACAAATAATTATAGTAAAACTACAATGGATGTGATGTAATGCCTTGTCCAATTTTATACCTTTCTTTCGAATCACTCTATTCTTTGGTGAAAACGTATAAAATTCGTTCATTGGTTTTTGAGTTTGTCGTGGTGGAAGAATTTTGACCTATAAGACGAGTATATGATTGATTTGAGCATTTTTTTGAATCCAACTGAAAAGGGCGATTGTGATTGACCGAATCAACATTCAATAAATTTTCACAATAATGTCAAGGTTCTGCTGTAAACTAATCATTTAATCGTATTTGCAATGATTCCTTTTGAGAATTTCTAAAATTGATTAGTGACTGCGCAAATTTCACAAAATCATTACTTTCGAAATCTTTAGTATGTCTCGCTCAAATATCATATCCAGGATAATGTAATTGATGAGATCTCTCTAATCGCAAAGCCGGAATGTTTCAAGATGTTGTGTGCTATATATCACACCCATATTCTATATATCACGTCCCTATTCAAAGAAATATATCCATATTACTCTCATGAAACTCTACTGAAGATATGTTGGGGGCATCCTTTGGAACCACGGGAGAGTTGTGGAGAGTTGAAGCCTCAAACTCGTTTTCGAAACATTCAAACTCCCGGAGAAAAGTTTTTTAACTGATTTTCATCAATAAGAGAAACAACTGATAGATTTTGTTCAATTCCGTCACCATAACTCAAAAACATTGGAACTCTCATCAAATTATTGCATCTTATGTGTGAGTTTTCGGACTAGAACCGCAGTTTACATACCAAAGAGTTTACAGGGCGTCTTGAATAAAATAAGGAAGTTTCTTACCTTCCAAAATCTAAAAAAGATAAAATAATAAAGAATGTGCTTCAAGTGTAATGAAGAGCAAACTGAAAATTCACCTTGAAGAGTTATTGCGTAATTTAAACTTTAAAAAGCCCAATTAATCAGTAATTTGTCGTATTCATGGATTTTGCCTAGAAAAAACTTAACAAACATGGACTGAGCCATAAGGAATGCTTTTTGTGTGGAACTTCCAGGAGGTCATTTTGAAAAATATATTCAATAATTTTATTCTGATTCATGTTGTTAAATTTTTATATTCTTTATTGTTTGTTATTTTTGAGCCCCGTACATGGTGTTTGTCATAACAACACCATATACGAGGCATATGCAAAGGATATAACAGTAAATCAGTTGATACACCTTTTACCCCTTTTCCTATTGACAGGATAAAACAAACAACAGCTGGTTTGTTCTGGATCTAGCATCCGAAACTGTTTGGAAACTGCGCAAGACATGATGCGTACACACAAAAAATCTCAGTCAGTCCGCAAAAGTTTCGGACACTTGGTTATACTAGAACGCATTTTCAGGAGAGACTGTGACATATATCGTATATATGAAGAGATGAGGACAAGAAAATTCTGTTGATCATGTCCATTTTGTTATAAAGCGTATCCTTGTAGTCAGTTCAAAAGTTATTTAAGCTCAATCATCATTTATTTGAATCAAATAAATAAAAAATCATCCCAGAAAATAGCTCAAACTAATTTCCACATGAATGCGCGTGAGCAACGGGAACAGTTATTAACAGTTCAGGCTGGAGAGCAAAAACGATTCGGGACGATTCAAAACAGTTTAGGATCATTTTGCAGTCGAAACAAGAACAGAGGATTCATCAATCCGAACTCATCCTCAATAAACCAGAACGCTTAATATCAACTGCGCATGATCCTGACGTCCTAGAAGCAGAATTTCGTAGAACCAGAACAAACCTAGCATTTCAGGTTTCGGGTGTAGATTTAGCCAGTCCACTCCACATGTGCAGTATACCGAGTGGTGTATTTTGAATTGGTTAAATCGCTTTCTACATACGCATTTTTAATTGCTCTTCAAAGATTTGTTGCGAAAAGAGGTAAAATTCGAGTAATATACTCGGATAATGGTGAAAACTTCATTGAAACTAACAATTTACTGAAAAAAGTGATCTGGAGTAAAGTGAAAAAATATTCAAACACAAGAAAAATGAGGTGGATTTTGAATGGACCGTCGGTTCCTTGGTGGGGAGGATAATGGGAGCGAATGGTGAGGATAATAAAAGAGCTATTGCAGCGGAATTGAGGAAAATCCTCAGTTGATTATGAAGAACTCATGACTGTGTTATGTGATTGCGAGGCAACTGTAAACTCTCGACAACTGACTGAAGAAGATTTCGTGCCTATAACACCTTCCATCTTTCTCAATACAAAGTATGATACGGAGGTTGCGGAACTGGACATAGTGGATAGACGTTATATTATAAAGAGATTGAATTATATACAGGGATAATTTACGTAGTCGATTCAGGAAAAAGTATCTAGCACAAATGGTCTATAATGGACAAAAACGGATAGGTAATCATGAAAGTAGATGATATTGTTCTCATCGATATAAATAACGAGAAACGAACTGACTGGAATTTAGGAAAAATTTCAAAACTATTTCCTGGAAAAGACGGGAATAATAGCGAATAACATGCGAAGAACTAATTTGTCCGAAAACCCAACTATTTATTAATGCTCGCAACAGCTGCAAACTCAGGATAAATAAAAGCAAAGAATTTCACAATCACCGAATTAGGGAAAAACTGTTTGTCAATCCCAATTGGTCGGTAGCTGAAGCTATTAATCAGAACTTCACAAAATCCACAATTCCACCACTTACATCAGCGGATGGTTTAATTGCAATAACAGCCATAGAAAAATCAAATCTACTAGCTATCAACAAAGCGTCTGGTCCTGATGAAGTACCCGTCATCGTATTTAAAAAGTGCCCAAATGAACTCGCACCAGTATTTTGTAGTGTTCAGCCTATTCCCAAAAAAAACAAGAAACATCTTCCAAATACCTATTGACGAGTCCCTTCGCTAGAAGTGATATCAAAAATCATGCACAAAGTCGCAAACCACCATATCCTCAAATATTTGGAATGCTTCAGCATCTTGAGCGATCATCAACATGGCTTTCGGAAACAAAGATCAACAGGCGACCTTCTATCGTATGTCACCCATATTCGGAATAACGCAATCAAAAAACATGGAAAATCAAGAGCTGTTGCGCTTGATATTTCTGAAGCCTTCGACCGTGTGTGGCATGAGGGTTTGCTGGCCAAAATTCGATACTATGGCTTGCCGGATCATTTTTGTGTATGGCTCTCCAGCTTCCTGAAGAAACGTTCCCTGAAAGTGGCCGTCGATTGATATCTCTCAAATACTTTCACCATCAACGATGGTGTTCCCCAGGGATCCATTTTATCTCCAATCCTCTTTTCATTGTATATCAACAACTCATTGGAAAAAGCCAAGAATCCAATATATAGCTTTCCTGACGACAGCACACTTGTCTCGTCAATCCATTTGGATTCCAGGAAATCGGCTACTGAGGCACATCTTCACGGACAGCAGGTGGTTGCATATCTTAATGAGGATCTAGAAGTGATTTCGAATTGGGTTGAAAGTGAACAGGTTGGTTGGTTGGTTTTCTCCAAGAAGATAAATGTCTCCAAACGGATATAAAAATGTCAGGCCAGAGAATTACGCTTTCTGCTTCGATAGCTTTGTTGGGAGTTGCAATGGATACTAATATGTCTTGGCACAATCATGTCGCTGGAATAGCAAAGGCTGCTTCTTAAAAGCTTGAAACACTATTTCAAACCAGAAAACTGTACACACCTCACCAAATTTTGATGCTTTATGAAGCTCAGATTAGACCTTCTTTAAGGTATTGTTTTCATGTATGGAGCTCTGCCCACAAACGTACCCTGAAGTTGCTGGATTCCATCCGGAAAATATTCATTCGCTTGATTGGAGACGCGAACACCACGTGCAACCTTGATAGCCTGGAACATCGAAAAAAGGTTGGAGATGTATCTCTCTTCTATACATACTTTCACGGGAGATGTTCAAGTGACTTGGCACATTTGATTCCACCAAGAGCGGTACATATCAGAAATACGTTACTGATTGTGGCTGCTCATTGTTTCGAGGTTCATCTCAGTACATCTCGAACTTCACTGTTTAGAAACTCTTTCATTTGGAGAACTGCGTTTATGTGGGATGAAACCTCCAGAGAACGTTTTTTCAACTGGATTTAATCTTCAACGATCCAAATCCAGTGTGAGTCGCTACTTTCACACAGGAACCAGTCTGAGAGCGCCTTAAGGATTTTCCTGTAGTGCTCGTATTCTGTCCTTTAAAAAAATATATTGTCTGGAAATTGAATCTGGAGAGAAAATTTAGATGGTTGCAAAATTCTAGAGAAGAATGAAGAAAAGAAGAAATACGAGAAAGAATATGATGAGCAGGGCTTCAAAGAAAAGAAATGCGAAGTTGGTCAAAGCCCAGTCATCACCAGATATGGCCGTGAAGTGATCAAACCAGATAGCTATGGTTTTGAGTGTTTCTTTAATTTCATTTTTGATTTGATTTGTGATTTGTTCTTGAATCCAATTGCAAATGGAGAGGGAATGTTAGATCTTTATATTTCTTCTCAGTAGTTATTTTGGAGCCCCGTATATGGTATTGTTATGGAAAACAAGAAATATTGTTGACTGTCATGTTGACAGTCGGCAATATTTTGACAACATTTTGACTTTCAATGTCCCATTCACGAAGTAAAATCCATCTCAAATATTGCACATGTTTCTCCTTATTGATTTTTCTCGCTAAGGAAACAACAAATAATTTCCCATTTTTTCTTAAATAAAATATGACTACTGAAAATGGTATAAAAAATATTTGCACTTCACAGAAGCATAAAATCTCTTTCCATAGAGCTTAAGTTCAGGGTATGAATGTCTTATCAAAGTTGAAGACCCCTGAACCCAAAACTGATTTTTGTTTTGAAAATGGGCGTAAGTTTTCACAGGAACACCCTATACATTGACTTCAGAAAAATTATGGTCGAACATTGACAGTATTGACAAGTATTCAGTCAAATCATTTTTGATTCCGTGAGTTGAGACGAAATCAAAAATAGCAAATGGAAACAGAATAATAATTACGGTATCGGAATTGCAGCAAAAAACGTAGGTTATGATTGATTGATACAAGAAATTAATGGTAATTCAGAAAAAGAATAAAAGGCTATCAAAGTCAACTTTCCATTGACTTCAGAATTGAAATGATCTAAAAATAAATTATCAGAATCGCCTGTCAAGTTTTGTTTTCTCAATGTCGGTTTTCGTATTGTATAATTTTCTATTTGAAACAAGTTAATCAATATTACTAGGACGCTGAATATCTTGAGTTTTATTCGAAAAAATATTGGTTTCGTGATTTTCAAAACTCCTATGTTTTTTCAGGGTGCCATGTGGGGAATATACACCTTTCCATTGGCAACTTTTGGATTTGTAGTCTTGTTCATGTTCATATTGGATTCAATATGGAGTTTGTTACAAGCGTTCAGAGCTATACTTGCCCCATTATTCATCCCCAACGAGGAAACTTCTCTGTCAAAAAAATATGGGCCTTGGGCATGTGAGTATTTTCCGATTTCCTACAATTTTTGAAAAATGAATATATATAGTGAAATAGTATAAATGACGAAACGAAAATGTTGATGATGTGTTAATTTCGCTTGACAACTAAGAAATACAATTCTCGTTGTGTTTGAGAATGTGTCAATAAATACAAACAATTGAATATTTCGTCATATGAAAAACTTTCTCCAATGCATCGTAATGTGAATAATTAAATATCTATGAATCATCAAACTTCAAAATCAGGACCGAGTGAATTATTGCAACATACCTTACTGATTTGCAATTAATTATTAAAACAAACATTACTCAACAGAAAAATATGTATATGAAATCGCGTGTCTAGAATCACTTGATATTGATAATGAAATTATGGAACTTATTGGAACGTAAAGAAATACGTCTTATGCTCTCCATAAATATTATTAATTGAGGATTTATATCAAAGTGTCAAGTAAATGAAATTGATTTCAATAAACTTTCTTAGTGGAACAATAGTTCTACATTTTCAGTTCGGCGTCCAAAGAATTCATATTTGCGCCGAAAAGTATTTGTTCCGAATTAGTTTCTTTACATAATTATCTTCATTGGACTCAACTTGATTTTGGAACAAAAAAGTCAACATTCAATTTCATATTTTTTCGTTTTTGTCTCTTTCTGTTCATACTTAAATTTATTTCATCCTCGTTTTTCCTTTAATATATTTTTCTTATGTTACTACATGGACTGAAAAGTCTCGGACCTAACACATAGGTGGCGCTAGTCTCATTGCTTTCACCGCATAATATTCTACTCATAAATTTGTGAGTTATTTTCAAAACAATGAATCAAAAACAATTTCGTGTTTTAGTTTCACACTGCTTCTTGATGGGAAAAAATACCGTTCAACCAAAACAATGGCTTGAAAGGTGGTATAAGGCTAATGACTGAAATTGTTTGATGAATTGCGCATTAAAAAGAGTGTTACAGTCTGATGGTGTGTAAGAAATGTCAGATTCGTAAAAACCAATTTGGATTTTTTTTAACTTTGACTTCACAATACGGTATGTCGCATTAACGACCACCTTTTTCACTGTTTGGTGTAAATCGCATTTGAATTATTGCAGACTTACTTATATGTCGATAAGTCTCAATCAAACCGACTCAAAAGTCGGTCTTCTAACGCTAAATATCAAATTTTCACATGTTTTCATTGCCCTAACCTAATACAAGTTAATTATTCAAATCGGTAATTGGTATTTCATCTAAAGTGATAGCCTGACACACTAATCACTGTGTCTACTAATTACTCTGCGAGTCATACTTATTTAATTATAAGATTATACGTTAAGGTCATATATAAAATTTAGAAATGCAAATTTTATTGTTTAACTTTGTATATATAATTGAAGAATTATTTTCGACAACTTTTTTTGAATATTTTTTTTCATAACGCCAAGTCAAATAATCTATAAAAAATCTGTTTTTTCGTTAATCAGCTGTCGCACCCACATGAACGACAACCCTCAGAAGTCGAAACTTGTGCGAGCTAAGGATTAACAAGGTTTTACCTTTTAACGTGTGATTCCTAACACGAAAAGTGACATGGAAAATGAATGCGACACACTGTATATGATGAACTATTTTCTAAACAATAGTTCATGTTATAGTAAACATACGTGAAAAGTTTTTTTTTATTATTTTGAATAGAACTTCACAATTACTTTTACCATACGCTCGAACTGTGAAATTCAATTCACGTTGTTTTTCTTTTTATTTTATCACGAAGAGTTCGAACATCGAATAAATCAATTGGGTGTGAAATAAAAATAATGTCGTGGTAAGATGTGTCCTACACTAGGCAGGTGTTGATGTTGGCCAAAAAGGAGCATCTGCAAAAACTTTCTCTGTGAAAAAACTTGCACCAATATCTGTCGGATATAATTCAATGTCTGTCTTGCTATTAGCCAGGAATTTATTTGTTCAAATTGTTTATTTTCTTGGTGTAACTTAAAAATGTTAGTTACTAGCAATTCAGTTGTTATTCGGGCTATTAGAGAATTTGAGTTGAATAATGTAATCTTTCTCTTTAATAAAAATAAAAAATTGACTCTGATCTGAAGTAATTCCACAAAAATATTTTTTCAGAAATTTTTAGGTTTTCGCGGCACTAGTCTATTATTATTAGTATTTTTGTAGGGTAGGTATTAGGGCTGCATGCATGATTAACTTCTTCAGGATTGCTTTCTTATCAAAAGTTGACAGCGAATATCCTAGATGAAAGCACCTCTGGAGAAGCTTGTCATGCGAACTTTCGAAACATCAGGAAGGGATTCTGCAAGCCGACGGTTCTCAAATCAGATAAAACATGTTGATATAATACTAGGTCTAGATCCTTCTGGTAGGTAGCTAAAGCTGTGAATCAAAACATTGCAAAACCCAAAATTCTACCACTAACACAAGCGGATGGTTCAATTGCAACGACAACCATAGAAAAAGCAAATCTACTGAATGAACAATTTGCGTCCCCTTTCACAGTCGACTTTCTGGTGAAGGTATCACCCACTATTCCCACACCAGAATCCACAATGCCGGAAATGACTTTTCTACAACGTCTAGTCAGGCGAATTCTGAAACAGCTCGATATCAAGAAGGCGTCTGGTCCTGATGAAGTGCCCGTCATCGTACTTAAAAAGTGCGCAAGTGAACTCGCACCAGTATTTTGCAGATTTTTCCACCTATTTTATAAGAAGGAGGTTTTTCGTTCTTGTTGGAAGATTGCTCGCGTTCAACCTATTCCCAAAAAGGGCAAGAAACATCTTTCAAATAACTAGAGACTAGTCGCTTAGCTATCAGTGAAATCAAAAATCATGGAGAAACCCGTAAACCACCATAACTTCAAATAT